>JAODAL010005586.1:0-142023 GCA_025379985.1 Phyllomedusa bahiana | reverse complement strand
CGGGCCCCCACCTTTCCCCGGGGTCGGGCTGTTATAACTGTTCTTTTCCCTAAATTTGGCGCCCAAAGAACCCACAAATGTGCCCTTTTTTCTATGAATGGGGGTGCGCCGCCCCCAAAAGGGCCCCTAAAAATTTGGGCTTTTTTAAAAAGTTTAATTGGCGCATTACAAGGGGGATTTTCGTGCCAATTTTGGAAAGTGCGCCTTTTTTTCAAAAATTTCTTTTTTGCTCAAAGTGCACCAGAAAACTGCTGCAGCCCCATTTATACAGGTCGCCCTATGTATATTCCTGTGTCTCACCTGTTTTAATCCGGGGCCCGAGTTTGGGTATACTATGTAATTCCTTGCCCTCAGTTTTTGGGTGGGGGATACTATGTTTTTCCCTTTTTTCCCCTCTAATTTTCCGGGGTTTTTGTTTTTTGCAGTGTATACTAAAAAATTTTTTCCTGTGCCCCACCTCAAAAAATCCAGGGTCCCAAAAGTTTGCGTGTATATTTAGTTATTCCTGTTTTCTCACCGATAACCCAGGGTCTAAAGTTTTTTTGAAAAGTTTTAACTATGTTTTTCCTTTTGTCTCGGGTTTTTGGGGGGATACTAGGGTAAAATTCCCCTGTTTCTCACCTCTATATTCCAGGGTTTTTCAGTTTTTTGAAAGTGGTACTATGAAAATATTCCTGTGTCTCACCTCTATAATCCAGGGTCTCAGAGTTTGCAGTGTATACTATGTTTAGTCCTGTGTCTCACCTGTATGATCCAGGGGGGGGGGGGGGTTTGTGGGGGGGCCTTTTTTATATTTATGTTTATTCCTGGGGTTCCCCTTTTATAATCCAGGGTCTCAGTGTTTGTGGTGTATACTATGTATATTCCTGTGTCTCACCTCTATATTCCAGGGTCTCAGTGTTTGTGGTGTATACTATGTATATTCCTGTGTCTCACCTCTATAATCCAGGGCCCTCGGGTTTTTTTGCGGGGTTATACTATTTTTTATTCCTGTGTCTCACCTGTATGATCCAGGGTCTCAGTGTTTGTGGTGTATACTATGTATATGCCTGTGTCTCACCTTTATATTCCAGGGTCTCGGGTGTTTGGGGGTGTTATACTATGTTTATTCCCCGGGGTTTTCACCTCTAATTCCGGGGCCCCAGTTTTTTGTGGTGAAATATTATGTATCTTCCTGTGTCTACCTCTAAAATTCCAGGGTTTCTTCATTTGTTTGGGGTGAAATTACTATGTATATTTGTTTTCTCCCCTCAAATTTTTCCGGGGGACTCAGTTTTTTGCGTGGATACTTTGTATTTTTCCTGTATTCACCTGTTTTACTCCAGGGTCTCGTGTTTGTGGTTTTATACAAGTAAATTTCCTGTTTTCCCCTGTATACTCCAGGGCCCCTCAGTTTTGGCTGGGTTAAATGTATATTCCTGGGTCTCCCCTCTATTTTCCGGGGGTCTCAGAGTTTGCAGTGTATACTATGTTTAGTCCTGTGTTTTCACCTGTTTTTAATCCGGGGGTCTCAGTTTTTGGGGAAGGCACGGGAAAGATGTGGAGTTTGCGGAGGTGCGTTTGGGTTTTAAATTTAACCCTTTATGCGGGAATTTTCCTTTTTGCGGCTCAGGTTTTTCATCATGGGTTTCTTTTTTGGGGCACCCTCCAGGTACAGCCCTGCCTCCCCTGCTGCCTCCATCTCTGCCTCCGGAATCACTGCCTGCCTCTTGTACCCTGAGCCTCACATCACTCATCTGTAGGGAGCCTGATGTTAGTCCTGCAACGCCTCCTAGTGTCTAGTGTAGGGAACATGGATGACATTATTTAGCTTTAGTTTCCCAGTGTTTAATTTTTTACGAAATTTTTTTTTCGTAAATTTGGGCTGCCCGGGGTTTACAATGCTTATTTATTTTATTCATGTTATGTGCTTTCTGCTCCCACAGCTGCTGGAGGGTCCACAGAGCCAACACCACCTTCCGGGGCCGAAACAGCTGCAGGGGGGGGCCCATAAAGCCAACACCCCCCATCCGGGGGCCCCGCCACAGCTGCTGGAGGGTCCACAACCCAAAAAACACTACCATCCGGGGGCTCCCACAGCTGCTGGAGGAAAACATAAGCCAACACCACCATCCAGGGGCTCCCAACTGCTGGAGGAGCCATTTCCCAAAACACCCCCTCCGGGGCCCCCTTAGCTGCTGGGGGATCATAGAGCCAACACCCCCACCGGGGGCCCCAAAAAGCTGTGGGGGGTTTTTTTGGGCCCAAAAACACCCCCACCAGGGGCTCCATAGTGCGGGGAAGGGCCCCCTAGAGCCAACACCACCTTACAGGGCCCCCACATCCCGGGAGGGTCCATGGGACCCAAAACACACCTTTCCAAGGGGCCCCACATTTGCTGGGGGGGCCAAAAGAGCCAACCCACCATCCGGGGGCCCCCCCAAAACAGTTTGCTGGGGGGGCCCATAGGGGGGCCAAACCCACCATCCAGGGCTCCCAACTGCTCAGGGTCCATAAAAGCCAACCCCACCCTCCGGGGGCTCCATAGCTGCTGGAGGGTCCATAGACCCAACACCACTTTCCAGGGGCCCCACAGCTGCTGGAGGGGCCATAGGGGGCCAACACCCCCATCCGGGGGGCCCCCCAAAAACGTTTGGAGGGTCCATAGACCCCAACACCCCCATCCAGGGGGGGGGACCATACCCGCTGGGGGGCCATAGAGCCAACACCACTATGCAGGGACCCCACAGCTGCTGGGGGGGCCATAAGCCAACACCCCCCATGGGGGGGGCCCCCACAGCTGCTGGGGGGTCCATAGAGCCAACCCCACCATCCGGGGGCCCCCCACAGCTGCTGAAGGGCCAACAGACCCAAAACACCACCACCCGGGGGCTCCCACAGCTGCTGGAGGAGACAGGGAAACCCAAAACACCACCACCCAGGAGCTCCCACAGCTATGGGGGGGCCATAGACCCAAACACCCCCCAATCCGGGCCCCCCAAACACGATGGAGGAGCCATAGGGGCCAAAACACCCCCATCCAGGGCTCCCCCAGCTGCTAGGGGGGCCATAGACCCCAACCCCCACCACCCGGGGGCTCCCCCCAGTGCTGGGGGGTTTTTAATAGAGCCAAAACCACCACCCAGGGGCCCCCCAAAAAGGGTTGGAAAAACCGGGGGCCATAGAACAAACAGAACCATACAGGGGCCCCACACTGCTGGAGGGTCCATAGACCCAAAAAACCACCATCCAGGGGCCCCCCACAGCGCTGGAGAGCCATATAACCAACACCCCCATCCAGGGGTTCCCCCCAGCTGCGGAGGGTCCATAAGCCTTTTCCCAAACCTTTTCCAGGGGCTCCCACACTGCTGGAGGGTCCACAGAGCCAAAAACCCCACCCCAGGGGCTCCCACAGCTGCTGGAGGGTCCTTTAAAACCCCAAAACCACCATCCGGGGGGTCCCACAGTGCTGGGGTTTTCCCATGGGAGCCAAACACCACCATCCGGGGCCCCCAAAACCGCTGCGGGGAAAAGCCATAGACCCAAAACACCACCATCCAGGGGCCCCACAGCTGCTGGAGGGTCCATAGTTTCCAAACCCCACCACCCAGGGGCCCCAAAAGGCTGGAGGGTCCACAGACCCAAACACCACCTTTCCAGGGGCTCCCCCCCGCTGCGGGGAGGGCCATAAGCCAACCCCAACCATCCGGGGGGGGCTCCACAGCTGCGGGGGGCCAGGGAGCCAACACCACATCCAGGGGTTCCCCACAGTTTAAATGGGGGGGGTCTATAGACCCAACACCCCCCCATCCGGGGGCTCCCAAAAGCTGCTGGAGGGGGCCATAAAAGCCAAACCCCACCCCAAAGGGGCCCCACAGCTGCATGAGGGGCCATAAAACCCCCCCCACCATCCAGGTCTCCACAGCTGCGGGGGGGCCATAACCCAAAACCCACTACCCGGGACCCCACGGCTGCGGGAAAGGAACCTAGACCCAACACCACCATACGGGGGCTCACCAGATGCCCCCAATTGGTTTCTGGAGAATTGACCCCAGTGTACTACTGGGAATCTTGGTCCTTTTCTTAACCCAAATGTGGGAACTTTTTTCTACCCATGGTGTGCAGGCCTTGCGGGAAAGTTTCCCGCCTGAGGGGGGGATAATCGATGTAGGGGGCGTATGTGTCTGTGGGAGGGGGTTTTAAAGGGTTTTTAAGACTTTCCCACAGGGGAATTGAGGGGCCCAAAATTTTTACATAAACCACACACCTTTACAACAAGCCCCACCCCTTCACACAAAGAAAACGCCCAACTATGCAAAACCTTTTTGTAACAATCTGAAAAAAGCCCCCTTTAAAGGGGTTTTGGGCGCCCCCGGGAGTTTTCCGGGCCCTTTCCCGAAGCCCCCATCAATTTACTACACCCATGGGGGGCCCGGCGGGCCCTTTCTCATTAGCTCACATTGTGTAGCCAACAACTAATAATGAAAACAGAAGACTGAGGAGACGCGGCGCTAGAACCGGAGGAAGGTGAGTATAAGTTATTTTTTTTTTTTCTGTAGATTTTGGTGGGGGGTGGGCAAATTTCCCTTTAAAAAGGGGTTTTTTTTAAAAGGGGTATTTGGGCATAGAAAACTAAAGTGTGCGGTGCAAAGTGAAATCCTTTAATAAAGGATAGTGATTAAAGAGGTTTTGCCACGATGTTTAATTTTTGACTTTGGGGCCCCCAAAATGGGTATTAAAACACTTTTTAAATATATGTGATTACAAAAAATTTTCAGGGCCCGGGGAAAAGCTACAGGCTGGCCCTTTCCTGCCCCAAATTACTTAAAAGCTTTAATTTGATACGCCTGACAAGAGCTGCTGGCCAGGCTTTCGGGAGGGGAACACTTCTTATCTGATGAAAGGGAGCCCGAAAAGGTTTCAAAGGGACTGGGTAGAAATATGTTGTCTTTTTTATACAGAATCCCCTTTGTTGTAGTTTGATTACTGAAGGGGACCCTTTCACCGATCCCCTTAATTTCACGGCTCCCCCTCTCTCTCAGCTCAGCGTGGCTTTGTTTACATTTTTTCTTAGCAATAAGGGCCCTCCTGGTCAAAACCCCTTTTAAAAAATTTTCAGCAGTTTCCCCCAAAATCTCAGTCCCCAATTACTGGGTCAGAATTGAGTTTAAAAGCTTTGTTTCAAGGGATCGACCTGTATCAGTTTTTAGCTTTGTGGTCAGGCATGCTCATTTTTTAAAAGGGGGGGTCTAAATGAAGATTCATCCTACCCAGCCCTGTTTTCTCATTTTCATTTTTAATTTCGGTTTTAATGGCTTCTACTGTCCCTTTCAGTGATGAAGGGTGAGGACACCGGTCTTAATAAGCAACCCCGCGCTGGCAGCCTACAGGAGATATTGGGAAAGGGTTTTTAGCTTAGCGACCCGCGCGGCAGCGTATCAG
This sequence comes from Phyllomedusa bahiana, assembly GCA_025379985.1. Lineage (NCBI taxonomy): Eukaryota > Metazoa > Chordata > Amphibia > Anura > Hylidae > Phyllomedusa > Phyllomedusa bahiana. The sequence goes on along the minus strand of JAODAL010005586.1, from coordinate 136,602 downwards.
GAGAAAAACAACCGGCCTTTTAGCATAGGACCAGCCCTGGCACCCATCAGGAAGAAAATCGAACAGGCCCCTAGCTATAGGGAACCTAAGGAGGGGTTTCTGCACCCATACAAAGAAGAATCTAGGAATAGGGGTTTTGGACAAATGTTAATAGGGCACTGTGAGGAGAAATCCACTCCCCAAAAAATGACAAATCATTTCCTATCTAGTCAGAACCCAATGGGGGCCCCCCTCCCAAAAAAGCTCCCTTTACCCTTAAATTTCCCGCCATTGACCCCTTGTAAATGCTTTTCCCCCTAAGTGTTGGCACGCAAATCATGGACACCTTTAAAAGAACCCCTCCAAATTCCTTTAAATTTGCAAATGAACAAAATGCTTTCCTCAAAACCCCCCCTTCAAAGAAATTCAATTAATTTAAACCCAGCGGGCCCGTCCCAATAATTTTTATATCGATTTTATAGGCGATCCCCTCATAACCCCGGTCCCATGGCGAATTTATATTGCCAAAAAAAATGGACCGCCCCAAAACACAGCACCATTTTCCCGGTTTTTGGGGCCGCAGGGGGACCGAAAATTCCAGAACCCGGCCCTTTCGGAAAACCCTTTTTAAAGTTCCTTTTTCTGATTTTCCGGGGCGTCGTGTAGGTTCCCGCCGGGTTTTGATTTTGCTACCGGGTCGGTTCTGTGCCCTAAGCCCCCCGCTTTTTGGGCCATTTTTTTGTTTGAATCAGAAACGCATGACCCTGAGGGGAGGAGACTTAGACCGTCCCAAAGGGGGTGTGGGGGGTGTAAGGGGGCCCGCCACGTGGGCTGTCCCCCCAAGATATAACGGAGCCCCTGTGGGCTCTACCCTTTATCCTTGGGGGGGGGGCACCTAAGGCATTTCCCAAAAGAAACCACCCCCAGAAGCCAGGCCGCATACGCCCCCCCCTGGGAGGCCCCCAAGGGAACTTTACCCCTTTTTAAAATGCCTTTTGTCGTTTAAACCCCTGCTTTATTTTGTGCACCTCTGACTCTTCCTGTATATTATTATCCTTTTGTATATATTTGTCTAGTGTGCCCTCCAAGGCTAATTAAATCTATAAACTTTAATCTGAGTTAGTCTGTCTTGATCATCGGCCTCACACGCCTAGTACTCGGTCTATGATATATAGCTACCCATGGGTTGGTTCCTGGCCCTGTTATAAGTCGGTAATGGACCGGTCTTATATACCAAACGAGAGAACTGGTGGCAGCTTGATTTTCTCCCTGGGCCCGTGTGGACATGGGTTAACAGTAGAACAGTATCTGGCTGACCTTGTGCACCCCTAGGGGGCCGTGCACCGTCGAGATACACCCCAAGTCAGGACGTTGTCCCTCGAGTGGGCCGGCGGTTGGGCTTTTTTCGTCACAGACACATATTGCAAAGTGACTTGTTTTTGCAAGATCTTTAACATAAAAAGCAATTTTTGTAGTGAGACAACCCCTTTAAGCAATAGGGGGGTGAGCTGTGTGTCTATGAAGCAGCAGGGAACTAGAAGCTATTGTGAGCAGTGTTGGCTTGTGGTGTCTGGGGCCCATCAGTGGAGTTGATCTTTGGGGCCCACTGGCGGAGTTGATTATTGGGTTTACCAGTCGAGTTGATCTTTGGGGCCCACCAGTGGAGTTGTGTCTTGGGGCTCACCAGTGGAGTTGTGTCTTGGGGCCCACCAGTGGAGTTGTGTCTTGGGGCTCACCAGTGGAGTTGTGTCTTGGGGCTCACCAGTGGAGTTGTGTCTTGGGGCTCACCAGTGGAGCTGATTCTTGGGGCCCGCCAGTAAAGTTGAATCTTAGGGTCCACCAGTAAAGCTAATTCTTGAGTCCCACCAGTGGACTTGATTCTTGTCGCCTATTCTGCAGCTACTGTACATGACTGCATATACTTTACATGACATCTTGTACTTTGCCTCTTTTCGTTTGCCTTTGTCCCAGTAATAGGCCCATTGAGGGTTTCCCCCCTGTGGACCAGTCTGAGCCTGAATGTGACTGCTCAGCAGTGAGGGAGCACAATATGAGATGCACAAGAGGGTGAGAATGGCTCTTCAGCAGCTAGAGGGATACAGGAGAGGAGAAGTGTGTGGAATAGATGCAATGCATGATGGGAATTGTAGTTTGCCACCTACATGAGCTGCAGCTAAGCCCACACTTGCTACACTGAGAAGAGCATAGATAACCCCAGTGTGACAGAACATGGATGTAGGATTAGGGTTTTGCAGTTGCTCTGTGTGTAATCACACTGCAATCCACTTTAAAGTGTTTTGTCCAAACGCCAGAGTACTCCTTCAACAAACACCATCCACTCCCAGCAGTAACACCTCCTTGGATTCTAAATGCGCTGCATCAGTAGTGGACATGCCGCATTTCCTGTGGATTTTATTCATTGCATGACATTTGCAAAAAAATCAACAGCGACACCCACAAATAACAGGATTTTTGGTTCACCCGTGCAGCCAGTTCTACTACTGTTTTAAAGGAGACTTCCATCAGAAAATATTTTTCTTAAAATCAATATTCCGAGAATTTTTTTTTTTTACAATTTGTGACAGATTTCTTTTTTTTATTTCTGCAGTCCTATGCAATTAAAACTTACATATAAAATCTTTCCCTTCTCTAACTGTGACAATAAAGAGACTGCTGATTGGTAGGGCAGATTTTTCTCAGTTTAATGCGAAAAAATTATTGCCTCATTACAAACAGTAGGTAATGACATAGGGCCACATGTATGAAAACCGTTTAGGTCTAAAACTCACTTTTTTGCCCATAGGTTACTATGGGCAAAAAAGTGAGTTTTAGACCTAAACGGTTTTCATACATGTGGCCCATAATGATTGCTCTAGTGTTCTCTGGACAGGGATAGATAAAATTAGACTGGAACAAGAGGGCAGTGACAAGAGCAATACATGAAAAGATAGTGGGTTAATCTTCTTCTGTACTGGGGAAGGTTTAAAAAAAATCAAAAGATGTTAGTTCTGCTGTGCATGGCCGTGTTTTGAGTCCACTCACTATTTTTCTTCTGTGAGAGCTGTGTGAGAGCTCACTTTTTTTTGCATAGTGAGGTATAAGTTTTATTAGAACCTATGTGGAGGGTTTGTAACTTTTTGATCATTTTTTATGTCATATTTTCAAGGAGGTGGGATGTCGGGATTTTTTTTTTTTTAAAAAAAACATTCAACTTCTGGGATAAATAAGATGATTTTTATAAGATCAGACTTTTACGGACATGGCGATACCAATTATGTTACTTTTTATACTTTTTATATATAATACATGGGAAGAGGGTTCTTTTCACAATTTTAGCATTTAAAAAAAAAAATTTTTAAAGAGTAACTTGAACATGCAATATTATACTAATATACACTTGCACTAAATATCACAGTACTGATGTACTATAATATATATGGGCATTTTATTGATCTCCTATTACACCAATAGGAGCACAGTCAGGACCTTTATTAAGCCTCTAACTACCATGACAACTGAACAGCACCCAGCGATCGCCCTGCTGCCGTATTTTCTAATCCTTTAGATGCTGTGGTCGTATTGACAGTGGGATCATGTGGTATAACGGCTGTGATCAGGGCCATCTCCGATCCTGGCTGCTAGGGGCAGGAGCTGGCTATAAATAACAGCGGCCACCCTCTGTTTTTGGAGCTGGCTCAACAACTGAGCCAGCTCCATACTCTCTTAGGGTATGTTCACACAATGTACTGCGCCACAGTGGTGCGGAGGGGGGGGGGGGGGACACCGCGCTGGCCCCAAAGACATGTGTTACTCGCGGTGCGTAAGCGCCGCAAATATGTGATGTCAATTATCTCCCCCCCGTGTACAATATGATCGTATTGCACAAGAGGGGAGAGCAGACATAATCCATGAGAGCTATGGATTACCGTAATTATGGGGCACATTTCGCAGCGTATTAAGTGCAGTACGCCGCAAAATAAGCCATGTGAACCTACCCTAATGCTGCCTGGTGTAATAGGATGTATATTACGGTATACAGTGTGTGTCTTATAAGATGTGATATAGAAATATGTATCATATGCCTCATTAATATACTTTGTATACAGTTTATATAAGACATATGCTGGATACAATCTATATCAGACATATGTATAATATTGGTATCATGTCTGATAGATCCCTGAGTATTTGCTGCAGCTGTAATGTCAGTAGGGGTCTATTTCTGCTCACAGTGTTTGACCTTCGTGACCCTTGCCTGACTGCTCAGACAGGGCCGGGACAAGGCATTTTGGTGCCCTTGGCAAGTACAGCCAATGGCGCCCCCCCCTCGCTCCCAAAAAAATGCCCCCCACACACACACTAATTCCTCTCGCCCCTGCGCCAGGTTCTCGAGCCCCTGCGCCTGTTCCTGTCACTAATTTTCTGCACATTCCACATAGCTCCTGTCATCTCCTCAGCAGTCACTGCACAATGAAAATCAGCCCTGACAAATTAGCATTTTCAAAATCGCTCCCCTCCGTATGACAGTGTAATACCCCTAAATAACAGTCACCAAATAATCCACCGATACATGGAGCAAATCTACCAGACGAAGGATTGTTACTAAAAACACTCCTACAAAACAACCAGACCCAAAACATTACTACTTAAGGCTCAAATAATCCTGCCAGACCCTGACCGAACGCGACCCCCACATGTGCCTATCAGTTGTACACAGGCTCTGATTACATATACCACCGCCATACAGTGACCATATAGTGGTAGATACTAGTTGTAAGTAGATGCTCTGCAGAAAGATAAGTGATTACACTGCAGTTACATTTAGTGACTCACAGGAGACGTCTTTTCTGATCAGCGTCATTCACTTCCCCTTTTCTTCTCCATCCGGTTCACACCTTCATGCTGAGTTCTCCCGACCAATACTCATCCCTGAGGATTTGGACACAAATATATTAGAATCCTCACATTTCCAGCAACCCCTTACTTATAAGTATATAAGTCCCTCAGTTAGACAGGTATATAGATATGCCCTCTCAGTCAGGCAGGTATATGTATATATGTCTCCTCAGACAGGTATATATTGTCCCCTTAGACAGGTAGGTATATAAATGTAGGGCCACTCAGGCAGGTATATAGATATACGGTCACTCTCAGGCAGGTATATAGCTATAGGGGCTCCCAAGCAGGTATATAGCTAGGGGCTCAGGCAGGTATATAGCTAGGGGCTAAGGCAGGCATATGGAGGCTCAGGCAGGCATATGGGGGCTCAGGCAGGCATATAGAGCCACAGGCAGGCGTATAGGGCCACAGGCAGGCGTATAGGGCCACAGGCAGGCGTATGGGGGCACAGGCAGGCATAAGGAGGCTCAGGCAGGCATATGGGGGCTCAGGCAGGCATATAGAGCCACAGGCAGGCGTATAGAGCCACAGGCAGGCGTATAGAGCCACAGGCAGGCGTATGGGGCAACAGGCAGGCGTATGGGGGCTCAGGCCGGCATAGGGCGGCTCAGGCAGGCTTATGGGGGCTCAGGCAGGCGTATGGGGGCTCAGGCAGGCATACAGAGCCACAGGCAGGCATATATTGCCACAGGCAGGCGTATAGGGCCACAGGCAGGCGTATAGGGGCCACAGGCAGGCGTATGGGGGATCAGGCAGGCGTATGGAGGGTCAGGCAGGCATATGGGGCCACAGGCAGGCGTATGGGGGCTCAGGCAGGCATATGGGGCCACAGGCAGGCGTATAGGGGCCACAGGCAGGCGTATGGGGGCTCAGGCAGGCGTTATGGGCACGCCAGGTGTATGGGCCACAGACAGGCGTATAGGGGCCACAGGCAGGCGTATGGGGGCCACAGGCAGGCGTATGGGGGCCACAGGCAGGTGTATGGGGGCTCAGGCAGGCGTATGGGGGGATCAGGCAGGCGTATGGGGGATCAGGCAGGCCTATGGTGCCACAGGCACGCGTAAAGTGGCCACAGGCAGGCGTATGGGGCCCACAGCAGGCGTTATGGGGGCATCGAGGCAGGCTTATGGGGGCCACAGGCAGGCGTATGGGGGCTCAGGCAGGCGTATAGGGGCCACAGGCAAAAATAACAACATTTATACTCACCTTACCTCTGTCCCGGCCGCGCGCTCCTCTTCAGTCCGACACTGGAGACGTGATGTCATCACGCCTCCAGCGCCGGGACGCTCCTCCGGCAGCTCCTCGGGCGCACGGCCTATGACGGGCTGTGCGTTCTGAGGAAGGGCAGCGTGGGGATGAGATCACTTCATCGCGACGCTGCCAGCTGAGCCGCTCGGGGCCGCGGCGGGTCCTCAGCGCTATGAGGAACTCGGCGGCCCCGCTGTTTTGGGCCCCTTGCGGGCTTTACCGGAGGATCCAGCGATCCTCCGGGGAGCGGGCCCGACACTGTCTGCGGAGCAGGGAGCGCTGGCTCTCTGCTCCGCAGTAGCCCGCAGCTGTATGTGCGTCCAGACATAGAGATACATCCAAATGCACTTCAAGGTTAAAGGTTAAAGGGAATGTGTCATCAAAAAATTACTTACTGTTTAATTCACATTTTTATGTTAAACACATTTTTTAGGAATTTTTGGTTATGTTTTTTTTTAATTTTCCAGATCACTTTCAATATTTTTTTAATAATTCCTAAGTCCGGTAGTTTTCACTTTGGCCACTAGGCCTAATAATCGTCTGACACTTCCTGTTCTGTTTAGAGAGATTTTCAGCAGTGTCTCTCTTATCAGTAAAAGCAGGGTCAAGGGAGACCCCAAATGTGTACAGATAACACAGGATCCGGCAGTCACAAGAGGAGATGTCACACTCCCCCTCCCCCTTCTTCACGTGGAAAATCTCCTATACAAGTCTATGGGACAGAAACTGTCTTAAGAATCCTATGGGCCCTGAAGCTGCTGTAAAGTATCTCTTTTGACTGCTGTTAAAGCCGGGGGCAAACAAAGAATGTCTTCCCCACAATCATATAGACGGCCGAATAGAGAAATCTACAATCAGGAAATAAAAACGGCCAAGAGAAAAAGAATATGGATCAGGGGCTTGATTTAATAAGTAAAAAAAAAAAAATTGGTGACATATAGCCTTTAAAGGGGTTGTCCAGTTTAAAAAAAAAAACATTTTTATATACCCTATTAGATTAAAGAGATTTTACCAATAGACTTTGATGGCATATCGCTAGTTGTTTGAGGACCTGTTCTATATGGGAGAAGTTGTATTTTTCGAGTTTACACATAAATTACTACATCATTTAAAAAAAAAAAAAAAAAAATACTGCATTTGTTTTTTAAAATAGATTTTTACACCATTCACATTTCACACTAAATGACCTATCAGATTAATTCTACAGGTTATTACAGTCGTGTAGATACCTAATATGGGTCGGTGGGTTTTTTTCTGTAATGTAGACACAATCATTTTTTTATGAAATATTTTTTCTACACTTATGTTTTTTTTTCTTTTTTTTTAAAAAAAAATCTTACGTTTCAAGTCATAACTTTATTATCTTTTTAATGACACAGTTGTATGAGGACTTTTTTATGCAGTAGAAATGGTACTTTTTGGGGGGAGTAGTTTGTGTTTACACATAAATTACTGCAAAATTTCTTTTACATTCTTTTTTATACCATTCACATTTCACACTTAACCAGTTACAGTGGGGAAAAAAGTATTTAGTCAGCCACCAATTGTACAAGTTCTCCCACTTAAAAAGATGAGAGAGGCCTGGAATTGACATCATAGGTCGACCTCAACTATGAGAGACAAAATGAGAAAACAAATCCAGAAAAATCACATTCTCTGTTTAGAAAGAATTTATTTGCAAATTATGGTGGAAAATAAGTATTTGGTCAATAACAAAAGTTCCTCTCAATACTTTGTTCTATCTCCTTTGTTGGCAATGACCGAGGTCAGATGTTTTCTGTAAGTCTTCACAAGGTTGGCGCACACTGTTGCTGGTATGTCGGCCCATTCCTCCATGCAGATCTCCTCTAGAGCAGTGATGTTTTGGGGCTGTCGCTGGGCAACACGGACTTTCAATTTTCTCTAAAGGTTTTCTATGGGGTTGAGATCTGGAGACTGGCTAGGCCACTCCAGGACCTTGAAATGCTTCTTACCAAGCCACTCATTCGTTGCCCTTGCGGTGTGCTTGGGATTATTGTCATGCTGAAAGACCCAGCCATGTTTCATCTTCAATGCCCTTGCTGATGGAAGGAGGTTTGCACTCAAAATCTCACAATACATGGCCCCATTCATTCTTTCATGTATCAGTCGTCCTGGTCCCTTTGCCCCAAAGCATGACATTGCCACCCCCATGCTTCACAGCAGGTCTGGTGTTCTTTGGCTACAACTCAGCATTCTCTCTCCTCCTAACACGACGAGTTGTGTTTCTACCAAACAGTTCTACTTTGGTTTCATCTGACCATATGACATTCTCCCAATACTCTTCTGGATCATCCAACTCTACTTTTTTTCCCCACTGTAGATTAATTCTACAGGTTATTATGGTAGTGTGGATACCTAATATGTGTAGGTTTGGGGTTTTTGTTGTGTCTAATGTAGGTACAATTTTTTTTTATTAACATTTATTTTAATAATAAATATTAGTATTATTTTTTGTATTTAGTTTTTTCTACACTTTTTAATTTTTTTTGTACAATCCCATGAAGGGATAACTACGGTATTTTACAATTTTGTTTTAACACTTAGTAATATATTAGCATATTCATATATGCTAATACATTACCTTGTATGACAGTTTGACACAGGCTGCAGTCAGCACAACACACAGTGTGCCGTGACAGCAGACTTACTATACAGACAGTTCTGGGGCTACTCTAGGTCCCCAGGGCTGACTGTACAGATGTTCCTCTACTCCATTAGAAACAGGGAGTCCTGATAACCCGATAGAGCAGGGGAAAGCCCTTTGATTATTACTGACCACGGCAATCAAAGAGTTAAGCGTTGGGGATTGCAATTTCCTCCGCTTCATAACGCTAGCAGAGGCCACTTTAGGAACTGGGCTGTTAAGTACTAAGCTAACTACGCCACGAGACGCAAAACTGCTCTTCTGCAGCAATGTCTAAGGCTTCATGCACACTATGTTATTTTGAACAGATGACGGATTCATTTTGACACAGGTAAAAACAGATGTGTTAACATGTTCACGGACTCCTATAGGTGGACAGATGTGCGACATACATTGACCCAGTGTCCGTTTTTTACACTTGCCGTCATGTGTTTCAATTTAACAGAAGGAGGAAGCATGGCGCTGCGCTTTTCAAGTGTAAAAAAAAAAACCAAAAAAAAAACCTGTATCCGTTACAGCAGGGGTCCCCAACCGCCGGTCCGCGGCCCCGGGCTAAGAGGATTCCGACCGCCCGGTGACTTCTACTCTGCACGGCCGTTTTAATCCGACCACACAGAGTTAGCAGCTGCACACAGCGTGCGGCTGCTTCGCTATAGAGAAAGCAGGGACGGTTCATTACCGTCCCTGCTTTCCCTATCGCTGTAGGTGCGGCGCTCAACGAGCTTTGTATCTACAATGATCATCAGCAACGCAGGGAGTGTGATGCAGAGGTGTCGTCACACCCCCTGCGCCGCTCGGTCTCGCTGGAGACAGCGTCTCTGCAGGGGATCTGGGAAAGTTGAGTAACTTTCTTTTTTCTAACTAGCCTGGATACTACAGGGGGGCCATATCTACTTCTAATTACTACAGGGGACCTATATCTATAATGACTACGGGGGGCACATATATATATCGCTAATGACTACAGGGGTGCATATATCTCTATAATGCCAGAGCTGATTACACATGTATATTATATACATGTATAATGCAGACCCACAGAGCTGATCAATGTTACTGCAGACTGATGGTCAGCATTATTAATATAATACTGACCCACAGAGTTGACAATCAGTCTGCACTTATAACATACTGGTTACCCCCATACCATACCCCTAAATAACACAGTATACACTTTATCATGGTTTTTTTGTGTGTGTGTGATTCTAAACATCCAACCCCCTCCAAAACCCCGCCCCCAATAACCATGCCCCCACTGGATGACGGAAAAATCGTCTTGCATAAAACCGGTCCCTGGTGGAAAAAAGGTTGGGGACCGCTGCGTTACAGTTTCCTTTTTTTTTTTTTTACGATGTATAGCCATGGAAAACGGATGCTAGCGTCTGTGCCCGTGTTGTAAACATAGACGTTTGTATCTGTCATAAAATATGTAAACGACGCTACCCAATCAAATCGCAGGGAAAAAGGGCTGACAGCCAATAGGAAAGCTGGTTAAGAAAAATAGAAAAAAAATAGATGTCAAACATCTCCGATGAACAGTGCACGTCTGGCATATGTTGAACGTACACGTTCTGACCTACGGTGCACATTGAGCCTAAAGACGTCACTGCAGAAAGAGGACTATAGTCAATGAGCAGTTGCATGGGAGTGAACTATCAGCACACTCCTGTATGCTAATACATCACACGCTGGGTCAGTATGACGCAGGCTGTAGTCAGGGCAACACACAGTGCGGCACATTTATCAAGGCAGTTGCACCAGTATTTTGTCGTAGTTTGTGGCTTAAAAGTAAGCAATTTAAAAGGGGTTTTTGCCGGACGTGATTTCCCCTTACCTCCTTTTTTGCACAGAGTAAATATAAAAAAATCATGTGAGTCAAAAGGCTGCAGGGGAGAGGGGGAGGGGGTAAGCAAGGGGGAAATAAGGGAGTGTCAAAAAACTTAACTCAATAAGAACATTAAAACCCAGGGGATTCTAAAATACAGCAGGACACCTATACATGCACTTTTTTCCCCACCCCCCTTGAACTCTTCATGTTCCTCTCTCAATGAGAAGTGTTTCACCAAGCGGCCTGTCGCTCCTCTGTCGTGTCTAATGAAAGCTTCGGAAACTAGGGGGACTGAGCAATGCTGTGCTCTAGAGATTTCACTTTTTGTAATTTACATAAATTTAGAAAATGTTAAATACCCATTTGGGAGGCCCCCATTTAAACATTAACGTGGAAAAACCCCCTTTAAAGATGTAAAAGTAAGGCCAAAACATTCCCCACCGGCACAGATTTATCAACACTGTGAAAATGGTGCTGCATTGTAAGAGTCTATTTAATTTAAAAGGGGAATCTTCACCATTTTTTTCTTTACAGTGCAATTTTATTTTACGGGTTTGACCATGATAAATGTGCCCCCTTTGTCAGTATGACACAGCAGCAGTCAGGCGCACAGTGTACCGACTGCAGGTTACTATACGAGAGGCCTGGGGATTTAGGTCCCCAGCGCTGAGACAGATATTCTCCGGGGCCCCTTGGGTCTGCCAAAAGGGGGTCCCCGCGCCTCCCTGCAGGGGGGCATGGAAGGTGTGAACCACGGACTCGATGTCAGTTGGGGGAGCGGGGGGCCCAGAGGGGGCCCCCAAAACCCCCGTGGGGAGGGGTTTTCAGGGTTTGAAAGGGCGCTTTTCCCCCCCCGGAGGGGGAAAATGAGGCTGCTCCTCCTGTGGCGGGGACCGGTTAGCAGGGTGCTCCCGGAAGTGAGGCTGCTCCTCCTGTGAGCGGGGACGGGTTAGCAGGGTGCTCCCGGAAGTGAGGCTGCTCCTCCTGTGAGCGGGGGGGAAACCCCCGGTTTTGGGGCCCCCGGGGGGGGTTTTGCTCCCGGAAAGGGTTTTGGGCGTCTTCTGTGGGGAAAGGGGGGGGGGACCGGTTTTGCAGGGTGCTCCCGGGAAATGAGGGCCCCCGGGGGGGGCCCCTTCTCCCCCCGGGTGGGCGTTTTGGCGGGGGGTTGCAGGGTCTCCCCCGGGAAATGAGGCTGCTCCTCCCGGGGGGGGGACCGGTTAGAAGGGTGCTCCCCGGGAAATTTAGGGGTTGCTCTCCCGTGAGGGGACCGGGTTAGGAGGTCTTCCCCCGGGGGGGTTGAGGGGGTTGGGGGGGCCTCCTGTGGCGGGGACGGGTTGCGGGTGCTCCCGGAAGTGAGGGGCTCCTCCTTTTGGGGGGGAGGTTAGCAGGGTGCTCCGGAAGTGAGGGTGCTCCCTTTTGGGGGGGCGGGGAAGGGGGGTTAAAGGAGGGTGCTTTCCCGGGGGGGAATGAGGTGCTCCCCCTGTGAGCGGGAGGGTTTTCAGGGTGCTCCCGGAAGTGAGGCTGCTCCTCCTGTGACAGCAGCCCCGGGGCCGGAGGGGAATGCCCTCATGTCGCAGGTGTCGGGCGCTGCCCCGGCGGCGGCCGGAGGCGGGAAGGAGAAGAAGGTCTCCCTGGGGAAGAAGCTGTTCTGGCGGCGCGGCGGGCTGGTGAGCCGCTTCCTGCGGACGCTCAGCGCCTTGTCCCACCTGAGCAGTGAGCAGGAGGAGGATGCTGCTGCCGCCGCTGCCCGGGAGAAGAGCGGCTCCCCCGCCCGGCCCACCCCCCCGGAGTCCCCCCCCGCCGCCGCCCCCGCCCCTGCCCTCCCCGAGCCCCAGCCGCGTCCCCGGCCTGTCCGGCCTCAAGAACCACGGGAACACCTGCTTCATGAACGCCGTGCTGCAGTGCCTCAGCAACACCGACCTGTTCGCCGAGTTCCTGGGGCTGGAGCAGTACAAGGAGAGCGAGGCCTCCGGGAGCCCCCTGCCCAGCCCGGGCGCCCAGGACCGCGGGGAGGTGCCCGAGCAGCTGGCCCAGCTCCTGCGCTCCCTGTGGACCCTGGAGTACACCCCGCAGCACAGCCGGGAGTTCAAGGTGAGGGCCGCCCGGGGGGCTACCCCCCCAGATCATCCATGTGCGCCCAACTCCCCCGAACCTCCCCCCTGCGCTACTACAAAACCCCAGCCTCCTCCCTGTCTATCAAATCCCCGCAGCCTCCTCCCCTGCGTACTACAACCCCAGCCCCCTCCCCCGCGTACTACAACTCCAGCCTCCCCCCCCTGCCTAACAACTCCCCAGCCCTCCCCCCTGGCTACTAAAACTCCCCGGGCCCCCTCCCCCTCGCTACTACAAAACCCCGCGCCTCCTCCCCCCCCGGGTACACCCAAATCCCCCCGCCCTCCTCCCCCCGCGCACTACACTCCAGCCCTCCTCCCCCCGCTACTACAAAACCCCCGCGCCCTCCTCCCCCTGCCTCTACAACTCCCAGCGCCTCCCCCCCTGCGCACTACCCCAAATCCCCGCCCCTCCTCCCCCGCGCTCAACACCCAGCCTCCCCCCCTGCGCTACTACCCTCCCCCGGCCTCCCCCCCCGCCTTCCACAAACCCGCGCCCTCCCCCCCTGCGCTACTACCCAAACCCCCGCGCCCCCCTCCCCTGCGTACACCCAATCCCCGCCTCCCCCCCTGCGTACTACAACTCCCAAGCGCCCTCCTCCCCCTGGGCTACAAACACCCCGAACCTTCCCCCCCAGCGCCACCCCTCCCCCTTTGCGCTACTACAACTCCCAGCCCCCCCCCCCCTGCGCTACTACCAAACTCCCAGCCCCTCCTCCCCTGCGCTACTACAACTCCCAGCGCCCTCCTCCCCCTTGCCTACAAACAACTCCCGGCCCTCCTCCCCCTGCGCTACTACCACGACTCCCAGCCTCCTCCCCCTGCGCTACTACAACTCCCAGCGCCCTCCTCCCCCTGCGCTACTACAACTCCCAGCAACCTCCTCCCCTGCGCTACTACAACTCCCAGCGCCCTCCTCCCCCTGCGCTACTACAACTCCCAGCGCCCTCCTCCCCCTGTGCTACTACAACTCCCAGCGCCCTCCTCCCCCTGCGCTACTACCACGACTCCCAGCCTCCTCCCCGTGTTCTACTACCACGACTCCCAGCCTCCTCCCCCTGTTCTACTACGGCTCCCAGCTTCCATCCTCCCCAACGTAGTACTACCTCCCCTGCATGCCGTTCTCTGCCAGAGGTGTTGCATCCCCCTCTTTCTCGGGATCTGCAGGACACCGTGCTCCCCCATCACTTTATAAGACTGGATATCCCTTTAAAAAGTTTCCTGAATCCAGGTGTTTCCTTTAGGTCGGGTTCACACCTTGCGTTTTTGCTGCATAAAAAAAAGGTGAATTTGGGGTGAAACCCAATGTGTGAGCGCGCCCGAAACCGCAGGGGCTGGGTTTTTCTATGGTGACAGGGATCTGTCGCAGCGTTGGCTGCGAGGTACGTGGGGATGTTTTCTATGCGACAGCATCACACTTGCCCAGTTGTTGCACCAGAACGGTTAGGGCACAGGTTCAAACGGCCCCCACTGTGGGAAACTACAAACCCCATCATGCCCCCTGTTTTAGAATATAAATGCTGATGGGGTTTTGTAGTTTCCCCAAAGTGAGGCCCAGTTGGGAACCCCGGTTAGGGTCTGTTATTTTTTTCCCCCTTTGTCTTCCTCTGGAAATCAAGCTCCCGCGCAGGTTTTTAGCCAAATTTTTTTTAAAGAGCCTCTGATTCCGGGGCTGATCCGCGCCTCGGCTGTAACCTGCAGAATCGAAACGGATTGTGCGTCAGAGAAAGGACTTCTCACTTTTTATTAAATCAATGGGGGAAAGAAAATCTGGATCGTCGTTCATTATGGGAACTGTGCGTGGATTTCCCATTCCGATCAATATGCCGCTGATTTTGCACAGATTGTGCAGCAGAATCCAACATGGATTGGGTCTGTTGTGTGAACACATCCCTAGTTGGTCAATTTTAAATGGGTTGTCTCACTACAAGGATCGCTGCTTTTTATGTTAAAGATCTTGCAAAAACAAGTCACTTTGAAATTATTGCCTTTAAACCAGTTCCTCCCTATTCCAGATATCCCCTTTGTATGGGCTGCATCAGCTCCTCAGGTTCTATGCTACAGACCTGTTTGATCCCCTGAAAGGTGCAGCACTGGTTGCTATAGCTACAAACCTTTGAATCTCTCCTGATAGGCTCCAATCTGGTTGCTATAGCTACAACCCTGCTTCCTAACTGCAGGCCTGTTGAACCCAAAACCGCCCCTTTTAAATTCAAAGTGAAACCAAGAAAACAGGACTGAGGTAAGATGAATCCATGTAGTGAGACAAACCCTTAAAGGGGTTGTCCGCATTGCGTAATCTTCTTGTATATTCTGCCTCGGAGCCTTTATGAAACTATTAGAATATGTTCACTTGACGTATTTGCGGGGCGCACTTTGTGGCATAATTGGACTGCCCCAAATACGCCCTCTAAATATGGTCAGCACTCATTGAGAGCTATGATAACCTGGCGTATTCCTCGGGGAGAGCGAATGTAAATGGGAGCGGGAGCGTACGTGCTGGCCAGTGCGTACGTTCAACAGCAGGTGTATAGCGGTGTGTACCCAGCCCTATGTGTCCTGTTGTTACCAATGAGAGTATGCACCGTAGTGCACACTGGAGACTTTAAAGGGAACCTGTCACATAGTTTATGCCCCTCTTGCTGAGGACAACACAAGCTAGTGTCAGACCTGCTGTTTCCAGCGCTGTGTCCCTTATTCTGTAAGATGCTGCGGTGTTAGAGCATTTACTCCTTAAATTTTATTCCTGAGCAGGTGTTAGCCCCGCCCGATCCGAAAAGGCTAGCCCCGCACCCCTGATTGTTATTTCAACTGTTTCTACCTATTCAAAGTAATAGGTTTGTCAGTTGAAGTGGGCGGAGCTAGCCTCAGGTGGGCGGGGTTTGAAAAAAAACTGACTCTGAAGGACTCTTCTGGCTGAAAACCGCAGATTTGAGCAGCTTACAGAATAAGGGACACAGCGCTGGAAACAGCAGGTCTGACACCAGCTTGTGCCTGCCCTCAGCCAGGGGGGGCAATAAAATATGTGACAGGTTACGTTAAATTGGGGGAAGGTTCACACGGATTTTTTTTAAATTTTGGAAGTGGTTTTGGACGAGGTTTTCGGAGAGCTTCCGCTCCCAAAACCTCGCCCGAGACGCACTTCTTCAGATGAGGTTTTAGGCCCTGTTCACACGGCTTATTTGGACGAGGTTTTCAGAGCATTTCCTCGTCCTCTTCTAAAACGCTTCCAAAAGCCCCCCGTTATTTCATTGTTTCCCCTATGAAAAACCCCTCGTTGTAGTTCACCACACGGGGTTTTTTCACACGTTTCTTTAAAGCAATAAAAAAGAAATGTATGTCAATTCTTGAAGGCGTTTAGGGCGGTTTTCAGCGCTTTTTTTTTTTGCCCTGGATTTCTTTTGTGTGGGTAAAAACCCCTCTTTTCCAAAACCTCGTGAAAAACGCCTCTAAATTCCTTCTAAAGAATGGTTTCAGGCGGGGTTTTGGGGTGGGAAACTTCCAAAAAACCTGTCCAAAAAAAGCCGTGTTAAAAGGGGCCTTGGGTTGTTGTTTAATGTTCAATTTTACCTAGTTTTTGAAAATGTTAAAAAAAAAATAAAATTATTGCTTAAAAAGTGGTAATCCCATGTTGCACTTTGATGGTTATAAATTTTAATGGGCCTCTGTATGAGGGGGTTTGGAGTGGTTGTAAATCGGTATTTTTCCATGTGTGCAGTCTCCCCTTGTATTGTGGTTTTTCTGCATACTGGTGTGAACCGGTTCTTATCAATGTGTAGTTTTTTACTAGCAGTTGCCCTCCTAGTGGAAGGATGTGTTGGCATCTGATCATTAGTTACATGCACCTGGTATGCTCTTGTCTAAAATGCTAAGTTAAAAAACCATCAGAAATCCAACAGTAGTTTAACTTCACGGCACCGTGGGTTATTTATTTTTTTTGGGGTGTGGTTTTTGCACAAAAAACTCAGGTTTCCCGCGGCCCCGTACATTGGGTCTGAGGGAACCCGGGAACCCGAAGAGAGAACGTGCTCTGTATTCCGCTGGACGGCCGGCGGTTTCGAAATGCTCAGCACAGGTTTCTATTGAGGTCTACGCGGCACTGGGTACAGTCGGATTGTCGGCGGATTCTAAATACTGAAACCAATAAAAATCCCATAAAAAACCTGTGCTGTGCGGACATCGCCGTAGGCTGCATCTACACCACAGTGTGCTGAGGATCCCCAAAAATCCGTCTGTAAACCATTATCCCTATAGACCGCAATAGAAAATCCGACTGTAAACCATCCCCATAGACCTCAATAGAAAATCCGACTGTAACCCATCCCCATAGATCTCAATAGAAAATCCGACTGTAACCCATCCCCATAGACCTCAATAGAAAATCCGACTGTAACCCATCCCCATAGACCGCAATAGAAAATCCGACTGTAACCCATCCCCATAGACCGCAATAGAAAATCCGACTGTAACCCATCCCCATAGACCTCAATAGAAAATCCGACTGTAACCCATCCCCATAGATCGCAATAGAAAATCCGACTGTAACCCATCCCCATAGACCGCAAAAGAAAATCCGACTGTAACCCATCCCCATAGACCTAAATTTAGAAATCCGACTGAAAACCCTCCCATAGACCGAAATTTGAAAATCCGACTGTAAGCCTTGATCTCCATAGACCGCAATAGAAAATCCGACTGTAACCCATCCCCATAGACCGCAATAGAAAATCCGTCTGTAAACCATCCCCATAGACCGCAATAGAAAATCTGACTGTAAACCATGATCTCCATAGACCGCAATAGAAAATCCGACTGTAAACCATGATCCCCATAGACCGCAATAGAAAATCCGACTGTAAACCATGATCCCCATAGACCGCAATAGAAAATCCGACTGTAAGCAATGATCCCCATAGACCGCAATAGAAAATCCGACTGTAAACCATGATCCCCATAGACCGCAATAGAAAATCCGTCTGTAAACCATGATCCCCATAGACCGCAATAGAAAATCCGACTGTAAACCATGATCCCCATAGACCGCAATAGAAAATCCGACTGTAAACCATGATCCCCATAGACCGCAATAGAAAATCCGACTGTAAACCATGATCCCCATAGACCGCAATAGAAAATCCGACTGTAAGCAATGATCCCCATAGATCTCAATAGAAAATCCGACTGTAACCCATCCCCATAGACCGCAATAGAAAATCCGACTGTAAACCATCCCCATAGATCTCAATAGAAAATCCGACTGTAACCCATCCCCATAGACCGCAATAGAAAATCCGACTGTAAACCATGATCCCCATAGATCGCAATAGAAAATCCGACTGTAAACCATGATCCCCATAGACCGCAATAGAAAATCCGTCTGTAAACCATGATCCCTATAGACTGCAATAGAAAATCCGAGCTGTAGTCTACACAGTTTGGATTTTCTGAGGTCAGATTACAAATCCAAAATCCTTTTAAAAAAAATGGAGAACATGTTCTATAATCTTTTGTATTTCACTTGTAAAACAGTGGATTATAGTACAGTTCAGTCTTAAAGGGGTTGTCTCACAAGGATTGCTTTTTATGTTAAAGATCTTGCAAAAACAAGTCCATTTGTTAAGTGTCCTACCTGTTCCTAGATATCCCCTCTTGTATGGGCTGCATCAGCTCCTCAGGTCGCTATAGCTACAGACCTGTTGGAACTCTCCTGATAGGCTGCCAGCACTGGTCGCTATAGCTACAGACCTATTGGATCTTCTGATAGGCCTCCAGCACTGATCGCTATAGCTACAGACCTGGTGTCCTCAGCAACTTGTCACTCGTAGAAGCCAGTACACACGCCCCTAAAATAAAAAATTAAACTGAAAAAATTGGACTGAAAGAAGATAACTCGATGTAGTGCGACAACCTCTTTAATGGGCAGGGCTGAAATTGAAAACTGTCCGCAAAATCCATGCAAAAAAAAAAAAAGGTAAATAAACTAAAAAAGATTGTAAAATATTGGCCGCATTCTATAACCCAAAACGATGGTGTTTTACAATTGCCGTGTGCACGGAGCCTAATATCTCTCCCAGGTGGCACTGGGGCTCCTATTTCCTCCTACTGGGATTAGTTCATTGCCCAGTCACTGTAAGTATGGCTGCATGCCAGGAAGGCTCAGGAGACCATGCGCTTGTGGATTTTGGTCAAAATATCAACTAATAACTCATGTTTGATATTTTTCCCATATGTAGCTTTCCTCTGTGACACTAGGGAGCCGAGGGTGTCAGTACTTTGTGTAGGACCCTTGAGATTTGCTGGGCAACCCGCTCAATCGAATAGTCGGGGCTTCATTAATTGCATGTAAGGGTAAGTTCACACGGCTTATTTTGGGGCGCATTTCGTGCCGTACTGCGCTCTTATACCAGTGAGATGCGCCCCATAATTACGGCAATCCATAGCTCTCATAGAGAACTATGGATTATGCCTCCTCCCCACTTGTACAATACGATCATATGGTACGCACAGAGAGATAAGTGACATGTCACTTATCCGTGGCGCTTTCGTCTATGGGGCTCATATAGATACCACTATGCTGGGCACCACTGCCCCTCTAATTTACTCATTGATGAGGGCCGGGTACACATCACGTTTATGGTGTACACTGGGAAAGCTCCTGATAAATGCTAAACGTATCCAAAGGCTTAAATGACCAGATGGAGGCCAAACATGTCTTTTGGCCCCGTATTTGCCGGTATATGTCTGTATACCACAAACAAAGGAAACGGATAAAGGATAGAATAGCGCTACTCTATAGAGCGGCATTGTTTAAAAAAACATACTGTATACACTCGAGTATAAGCAGAGTTTTTCAGCACGTTTATACCTGCCTATGGGGAGGGACATATACCTGCCTATGGGGAGGGACATATACCTGCCTGGGGGGAGGGACATATACCAGCCAAGGGGGAGGTAAATATACCAGCCTAGGGGTAGGGACATATACCTGCCTATTGGGGGGACATATACCTGCCTATGGGGGGGACATATACCTGCCTATGGGGGGGGACATATACCTGCCTATGGGGGGGACATATACCTGCTATGGGGAGGGACATATACCTGCCTAGGGGGAGGGACATATACCTGCCTAGGGGGAGGGACATATACCTGCCTAGGGGGAGGGACATATACCTGCCGAGGGGGAGTGACATATACCTGCCTATGGGGAGGGACATATACCTGCTGGGGGGGGGGACATATACCTGCCTATGGGGGGGACATATACCTGCCTATGGGGGGGGGACATATACCTGCCTATGGGGGGGGCATATACCTGCCTATGTGGAGGGACATATACCTGCCTATGGGGAGGGACATATACCTGCCTATGGGGAGGGACATATACCTGCCTATGGGGAGGGACATATACCTGCCTATGGGGAGGGACATATACCTGCCTATGGGGAGGGCCATCTAGCTGCCTGGGGGGAGGGACAAAATACCTGCCTATGGGGAGGGACTATACCTGCTAGGGGGAGGGACATATACCTGCCTATTGGGGGGGGACATATACCTGCCTATTGGGGGGGGACATATACCTGCCTATTGGGGGGGGGACATATACCTGCCTATTGGGGGGGACATATACCTGCCTATTGGGGGGGGGACATATACCTGCCTAGGGGGAGGGACATATACCTGCCTAGGGGGAGGGACATATACCTGCCTAGGGGAGGGACATATACCTGCCTAGGGGGTGGGACATATACCTGCCTGGGGGAGGACATATACCTGCCTAGGGGGAGGGACATATACCTGCCTAGGGGGAGGGACATATACCTGCCTAGGGGAGGGACATATACCTGCCTAGGGGGAGGGACATATACCTGCCTAGGGGCGGGGACATATACCTGCCTATGGGGGAGGGACATATACCTGCCTATGGGGGAGGGACATATACCTGCCTATGGGGAGGGACATATATCTGCCTAGGGGAGTGACATATACCTGTCTAGGGGAGGGACATATACCTGCCTAGGGGGGACATTAAACTTCCTGCAAATATTCAAAACATTTAACCTACTGATGCCTCAATTAATGTAATTTTCTTGGTATCCATTTTTATCTTTGAAATTTACCAGTAGCCGCTGCATTTTCCACCCTAGGCTTATACTCGAGTCAATAAGTTTCCCTGTTTTTTTGTGGTAAAATTAGGTGCCTCTGCTTATATTCAGGTCGGCTTATACTCAAGTATATACAAATTTTCCTATTTTCTCTTTTTGCGCAATGGGACAGTATGGCGCAGGATGCCACCACTTGGCTTCCGTCAGAGGCAGGGGTTTAACCTATGCTGGTTGGTGTGTACATTGGGCAGGAGCCAGAATCGTGGTTTGTACCTCACCTAAAGCAATTTGGGGAAGCTTTCAGACTCTCCGAGCACTCTACTGCTTCACATGTGTACATAGCGCCCCGCACAGCCCTGCAGTCGTGTGCTTAGTGCGCAGGCGCGGAGAGGTGCCCGTCCCGCTCACGGTGAGGTTCTCTCAGGGTTTTGTTGGGACTTGTTGTCGGCTCCTGTGAAATCATGAGGAATGTGTCCTGTGCGGTGGAAGAAGCAAATCCTGCCCCTGCTGCTTCCGGCATCAATCAGTACCTGCCAGGAGCCCTCCAGACACACACACCATAGTGGTACAGTGTAATAAGTCTGGAGTCCTACATCATATCAGGGAGGGAGCCGGCACCTTCATGCCCCAGCTTGCTGACTTGCGGCTGCTTGTATTGTGGGTGCAGCTCGGCACGTGATTAGAAGGACAACGGATAATCTGAGGCGGCAGGAAGGTGGCCGGGTGGAAGTCACACATCGGATTGATACATTGCTTTATTGGGCGGATGTCGGGCTTTCTGCTCCTGCCGAATACTGTCCAGACTTTGTAGGGCCTTGTACACACACGGCTATGGGATGGCAGCTTATAGGTTTACAGAGGTAGCCTGAACATGAGCCCAACCCTACTATCGGCTCCTACTATAGTGGCTAGTCACACATTTCCCCTGTCGCGGTCCCTATAGGTGAAATGTAGTATTACATGATAGCCAACCCAGCCATGGGTGTCACTATAGCAGCTGCCATGGGGACAAGATGTTGGGGGGGGGCCTGAGTCACCAGGGCTGTGGAGTCAGCAAGCCAAAGCCCCGACTCCTCAATTTCCCAAACCTCTGACTCCCTCATAAAACGGCGCATGTTTAAGTGATAACTTTACTGTAGTAAAATGGTAATATCAGGCTGTTTATCACCTTATGATACAATAATCAAGCTATTTAGGTAGAACAGACACTGACAAGCAAAAGGGTAACAATGTTTTGATCTTTTGAATGTGTAGAAGAGACCTGGGATCAGATTTTGGTCAAGACCTGCTTGAATCTGATTCAGAGCCCAGAAGGATTCAGGCAGTATTGAAAACCAAAGGCAGATTTCCCAAATACTAACAAAATAATAAAAATTAACATTTTCATGTTTTTGGAGCAAAACAGGAACAATACAGTTACAGGAAATAATCTGCAGAACTAAGCAGATGCTAAATACTTGCAAGTCACATTTATGTATAAGATAGGTAAGATGGTTGTATATAAAATTCCTCTGGCTCTTTGCATCAAAGTACCTGGTCCAACTTATTATATATTTTGGGAGTCGGAGTCTGTCCCTTTTATGACGACTCCGACTCCTGCAAAATAGGCACCGACTCCACAGCCCTGCGAGTCACATCCAAGAACATGGCACCTTTCTGTGGTTTCTTTTTTCTGTGTAGGTTCTTATGACATAGGGCGGTATTATTTATGCCTTTGAAGGTGTTGTCTGTTACCTTTTTTTCTTTTTGAGGGTAAGGGTATGTTCACACAGCGCCTTTTCAGATCCGCTTTTCGGATCCAAAAACGCATCTAACAATGTGCAGTGTGATCTACATTAGTTTCAATGTAAAACACGCTCCGGTGTGCAGACGAGTGATCACTGATACATGTTTATTTCTTTTCGATGCCTTTTTATGATCCGTTGATATAATTGTCATGTCAATTCTACTTGCGGTTTACGCAAGTGAAATCCACATAGGAAACAATGGAGCCTGAAAAACAGATCCAAAAACGCAACACATTTTGGCTACGTGTTAGGTACGTTCTGGATGCGCTTTTCGCATCCGAAAATCGCATTGGATTAAAATTTGAATGTTTGTGATTTTAAAGAAATCGCACTGAAAAACGGATCCGAAAGCCACATGCAAAACGGATCCAACACGCCGTGTGAACATATCCTAATACAGCCTTTTAACCCCTTAAGCCGAACGCCTGAAAAGCAGTTAATGACCAGAACATTTTTTTAGTTTTTGCCTCCTTGCGTTTCAACAGTTGTAACTTTTTTTATTTTTTCAATGATGCAGTTGGATGAGGCCTCGTTTGTGCTTTATGGGGGAATAGTTTAAGTACACTTATAAATAACTGCAGAATTTTTTTTACATTTTTTTTTTTTGCATTTTTTGTTTTTGTTTTACACCATTCACATTTCACACTTAATAACTTGTTAGATTAATTCTACAGGTTATTACGGTCGTGTGGATACCAAATATGTGTAGTTTTTTGTGTGTGTAATTTATGCACAATTATTTTTTATTAAATATTTATTTTTATTTTATTTATTCTTTTATTCTTTTTTTTACACTTTTTATGTTTTTTCCTTTTTTTTTTTTTTTTTTTTTTTAAAAATCCAAATGAAGGGAGAACTGTTTTACTTTTTTTTTTTTACACTTGGTAATGTATTAGGATATTCATATGTGCTAACACTTTCTAATCTGTGTCAGTCTCACACAGGCAGTGATCAGGACAGCACACAGTCTGTCCTGGTCACTGGCTTGTTACACAGACAGCTCTGGGGCTACTCTACGTCCCCAGGGCTGACTGTGCAGCCGTTCCCCCGGGCTCTGTCGGGTCACCGGGTGTTCCGATCACCCGACAGAGCATGGAAAACCCTTTGATTGCGCTGACGATCCGCTGCAATCAAAGGGTTAAAGCATCGGGCAGCGGAGGTTTCCTCCACTGCCCGGTGCTCTCAGGAGATGCTCTGGGATCGGGGCTGTGTAGTACAGCCCCGTTGCCAGCGCAGCTGCCGCGCCGGAGCCGCAAACCCTGGAGTCTACAGCGACGCCAAAAGACGTCGCTGTAGACTAACGACCTGCACCGGCCAGGGCTGTGAAGTCGGAGTCGTGGCTATTTTGCAGAAGTCGGAGTCGTAATAAAATGGACCGACTCCGACTCCCAAAATATATAATAAGTTGGTCCAGTTAGTTCGATGCAAAGAGCAAGAGGAATTGGGTCCGGCCAGTGCTACTGCTCCCATATCTTCATCACATGAGGAGTGTAATTGATGACATGGAGCAGGCAAAGCGCTGCCCCAGGGGAAATGATTCTGCTCCCAGGGCAAACAAATTTCAGCAACATTTTTCACCTTCTTTCAAAGAAGTAGAAGAGTTTAACCATTCATCAGACCTGACTGTGGCAATTCCTTTATATCCTGACATTGTTAGAGATGTTGCCCCTGTGGTCACCGCTTTGCCCCCAACCCAAGTTAGTGTAGAGAGGCGTTCTCTAGCCTGGAAATAATGAATCAGATGTGAGGTCATGTATGCAGAATCTGATGGAGGCAATACTATTTCTCAGAACAAATTCTGAGACTTCACAAATGTTCCTGCAGTGTTTTGCATATTTACAATTTTTTGTGTCCTAAAGTCATATCCAATAAATATATTTTACACTGACAAGCAAAATGGTAACAATGGTTTGAACTTGTGACTTTCAGGCTCCACATCTCACCATCCACTACAGCTTTGTACATGAGGCTACTGTAATTTTTATACAGTCATCTTACCATCTTATAATAAATGTGACTTGCAAGTATTTAGCATCTGCTTAGTTCTGCAGATTTTTCATGTAACTGATTGTTACAGTTTTGCTCCTAAAAATCAAAGTGTTAATTTTTTATTTTTTTGTTAGTATTTGGGAAATCCACCTTTGGTTTTCAATACTCCCTGAATCATTCTGGGCTCTGAATCACATTCAAGCACATCTTGACCAAAATCTGATCCCAGGTTCTTCTTACACATTCCCAATGTTGGGTGCAGACTGACTTGGATACAAATACAGCTTTTTCTTCAACTCTGCCCACAAGTGTTCAAAAGATCAAAAACATTGTTACCCTTTTGCTTGTCCGTGTCTGTTCTACCTAAATAGCTTGATTATTGTATCATAAGGTGATAAACAGCCTGATGTTACCATTTTACTACAGTAAAGTTATCACTTAAACATGCGCCGTGTATGAGGGAGTCGGAGGTTTTGGAAATTGAGGAGTCGGGGCTTTGGCTTGCCGACTCCACAGCCCTGGTGACTCGGCCCCCCCAACATCTTGTCCCCATGGCAGCTGCTATAGTGACACCCATGGCTGGGTTGGCCATCATGTAATACTACATTTCACCTATAGGGACTGCGACAGGGGAAATGTGTGACTAGCCACTATAGTAGGAGCTGATAGTAGGGGTGGGCTCATGTTCAGGCTACCTCTGTAAACCTATAAGCTGCCATCCCATAGCCGTGTGTGTACAAGGCCCTACAAAGTCTGGACAGTATTCGGCAGGAGCAGAAAGCCCGACATTCCCTGCCAATAAAGCAATGTATCAATCCGATGTGTGACTTCACACCGGCCACCTTCCTGCCCGCCTCAGATTATCCGTTGTCATTCTAATCACGTGCCGAGCTGCACCCACAATTACAAGGGAGGTGCAAGTCAGCAAGCTGGGGCATGAAGGTAGCCGGCTCCCTCCCTGATATGATGTAGGACTCCAGACTTATTACACTGTACCACTATGGCCTGTGTGTCTGGAGGGCTCCTGGCAGGTACTGATTGATGCCGGAAGCAGCAGGGGCAGGATTTGCTTCTTCCACCGCACAGGACACATTCCTCATGATTTCACAGGAGCCGGCAACAAGTCCCAACAAAACCCTGAGAGAACTTCACCGTGAGCGAGACGGGCACCTCTCCGCGCCTGCGCGCTAAGCACACGACTGCGGGGCTGTGCGGGGCGCTATGTACACATGTGAAGCAGTAGAGTGCTCGGAGAGTCTGAAACTTCCCCAAATTCCTTAGGTGAGGTTACAAACCACGTTTGTGGCTCCTGCCAATGTACAAAACCAACCGCATAGGTTAAACCCCTGCCTCTGACGGAAGCCAAGTGGTGGCATCCTGCGCCATACTGTCCCATTGCGCAAAAAGAGAAAATAGGAAAATTTGTATATACTTGAGTATAAGCCGACCTGGATATAAGCAGAGGCAGCTAATTTTACCACAAAAAAACAGGGAAACGTATTGACTCGAGTATAAGCCTAGGGTGGAAAATGCAGCGGCTACTGGTAAATTTAAAAAATAAAACAGCCCGAAAGTTACCATTTTAAATACAGTAAAGTTCTCACTTAAACATGCGCCGTGTATGAGGGGGTCGGGAGTCGGAGGTTTGGGGAATTGAGGAGTCGGGGGTTCGGCTTGCCGACTCCACAGCCCTGGCACCGGCCGATGTCAAAAGATGGTGGGCGGTCGTTAAGGAGTTAAAAACAAACAAAAAAGCCAACTGGTCCCCCCCTCTCTCCTAAGATCCAGCGCTGTATTGTCCTCGCTCTCTATGGAAGCGGTGGGACGTCACTAGTGCAGCCAGCCAGTGGCACCGAACGGCTGCAGCCAATATGTTCCAAAGAAGACCAGGAGAAGACGGAAGGCCGGCCGAGAGCGAGGACGCCGCAGCGCAGTGCCACATCCGGGGCGGGTGAAAGGAAGGGGAAGGGAACCCGGTGCTAAAAAAAAAAAAAAAAAAAGGAACCAATTCTATCCTGTATGGTACAGATTAATCTTTCTGTACCTTACAGCATATAATTTTATGATTATTTTGAAAGAGTGATAATGTGTTGCCAGAGCAGCATTATTCTGTATAGTATATTATGTATATCACTATGTATATGATATAGAAATAGGCCATTTCCTGTTTTAATTAAGAAAGGAGGCTTTATATATGATTATCTAACTCCTTAGTCACTTTCTCCTGATGAAGCACGCGAGTAGATGTGCGAAACACGTAGAGGCCATTTTTTAAGAATTTTTAAATGTCTTGTGCATTTTTATTTGATAATCTTATCCAATTGGATCAGAAATTCCTTTGAAGCTTTTTTGGATCAAGTTTGTAAACCCAAGCGCTAAAGAACCTCCTAAAGCAGCAGTTTTCCACTGACCGCGTTTGTTCTAGTTCTATGTAACCCTATATATCACAGAGCTCAGCTTCTCTCCTCTATCATATAATACTATATATCAGAGTTTAGCTCCTCTCCCTCTATCATATAATCCTATATATCACAGAGCTCAGCTCCTCTCCTCTCTCATATAACCTATATTTTCACAGAGCTCAGCTCCTTTTCACTATCATATAACTCTATATATCACAGAGCTCAGCTCTTCCTCCTTTTTGTATAACCCTATATTCACAGAGCTCAGCCCCCTCTCCCTCTATCATATAAACCTATATATCACAGAGCTCAGCTCCTCTCCTCTTTCATATTAACGTATATATCACAGAGCTCGCTTTCTTCCTCTATCATATAACGCTATATATCACAGAGCTCAGCTCCTCTCCTCTATCATATAACCCTATATATCACAGAGCTCAGCTTCTCTCCTCTATTGTATAACCCTATATATCACAGAGCTCAGCTTCTCTCCTCTATTGTATAAACCTATACATCACAGAGCTCAGCTCCTCTCCTCTATCATATAACCCTATATATCACAGAGCTTCGTTCTCTCCTCTATTTTTATAACCCTATATATTCACAGAGCTCAGCTTCTCTCCTCTATTGTATAACCCTATACATCACAGAGCTCAGCTCCTCTCCTCTATCATATAACCCTATATATCACAGAGCTCAGCTTCTCTACCTTTATCGTATAACCCTATATATCACAGAGCTAAGCTCCTCTCCTCTGTCATATAACCCTATATATCACAGAGCTCAGCTTCTCTCCTCTATCATATAACCCTATATATCAAAAGAGTCAGCTTCTCTCCTAACTATCATTTAACCCCTATATATCACAGAGCTAGTCCTCTTCCTTCTCATTATTAACCCTATATATCACAGAGCTCAGCTTCTCTCTTCTATCATATAACCCTACATATCAAAGAGCTCAGCTTCTCTCCTTCTATCATATAACCCTAGATATCACAGAGCTCAGCTCCTCTCCTCTATCATATAACCCTATATATCAGAGCTCAGCTCCTCTCCTCTATCATATAACCCTATATATCACAGAGCTCCTCTCCTCTATCATATAACCCTATATATCACAGATCTCTCCTCTATCATATAACCCTATATATCACAGAGCTCAGCTTCTCTCCTCTATCATATAACCCTATATATCACAGAGCTCAGCTTCTCTCCTCTATCAAATAACCCTATATATCACAGAGCTCAGCTCCACACCCTCTATCATATACTCCTATATACACAGAGCTCAGCTCTCTCCTCTCTCATATAACCTATATATCACAGAGCTCAGCTCTCTCACTATCTTACTCTATATATCACGAGCTCACTCTCCTTATTGTTAACCCTATACTATCACAGAGCTCAGCTACTCTCCTCTATCATATAAACCTATATATCACAGAGCTCAGCTCCTCTCCTCTATCATATAACGCTATATATCACATAGCTCAGCTACTCTCATCATATAATCGCTATATATCACAGAGCTCAGCTCCTCTCCTCCTCATATACCTATATCCAAGCTCATCCTCCTATCTATAATCTTATACACAGAGATCAGCTTCTCTCCTCTATCATATAACCCTATATATCACAGAGCTCAGCTTCTCTCCTCTATTGTATAACTCTATATATCACAGAGCTCAGCTTCTCTCCTCTATCATATAACCCTATATATCACAGAGCTCAGCTCCTCTCCTCTATCATATAAGCTTCAATCCAGTGAACTGTGACAGCACTGTGTGAGCAGGGCATGCTGGGAGTTGTAGTTTCACAGCGGCAGGAGCACCAGGTTGGGGTTCCCTGTAATGTGTTTCGTGTGTTCCTGGAGAGCGGCTGTGTGGGATGCAGCCGGGCTTGTGAGAGTCGCGGCTGTGGGGTGAGATCTTGTTACTAGTCTGTCGGGCTTTTCCTTTCAGCAATGACACGTTGTTTGCTCAGCGCTCTCACACCTCCCCAGCTCCTGCTGAAATATCTCCCCATTGTTCTGCTGTCACTGGAGCCACATCAGACCTATTAAAAACACCCCCAGTGACGGCTGAATGCAGGGCCCCAGCTGTCGGGTGCGGCCCCGGGTCCTTGAGGCGTTTGTAATATCACCCACACGCAACAGCTGGACGTGTAGCTGCACATCCCTCATCTGCATTCAGGGTAACTGCTCCAGCCGCTCTTCCTTCTTTTCCCATAAGATTTAGTTTCCGCCTGTCTTGCTGTGATTGTACAATCCTTGTCTTTGCTGTGCGTAATTGTGCTGCAACACGGCTCCGCTACTACGGTAAGGGTATGTTCACACGGCTGAAGTATGCCCCGCTACTACGGTAATGGTATGTTCACACGGCTGAAGTATGCCCCGCTACTACGGTAAGGGTATGTTCACACAGCTGAAGTACGCCCCGCTACTACGGTAAGGGTATGTTCACACGGCTGAAGTATGCCCCGCTACTACGGTAAGGGTATGTTCACACAGCTGAAGTATGCCCCGCTACTACGGTAAGGGTATGTTCACACAGCTGAAGCACGCCCCGCTACTACGGTAAGGGTATGTTCACACGGCTGAAGCACGCCCCGCTACTACGGCAAGGGTATGTTCACACAGCTGAAGTATGCCCCGCTACTACGGTAAGGGTATGTTCACACAGCTGAAGTATGCCCCGCTACTACGGTAAGGGTATGTTCACACAGCTGAAGTATGCCCCGCTACTACGGTAAGGGTATGTTCACACAGCTGAAGTATGCCCCGCTACTACGGTAAGGGTATGTTCACACGGTGAAGTATGCCCCCGCTACTACGGTAAGGGTATGTTCACACGGCTGAAGTACGCCCCGCTACTACGGTAAGGGTATGTTCACACGGCTGAAGAACGCCCCGCTACTACGGTAAGGGTATGTTCACACGGCTGAAGCACGCCCCGCTACTACGGTAAGGGTATGTTCACACGGCTGAAGTACGCCCCGCTACTACGGTAAGGGTATGTTCACACGGCTGAAGTACGCCCCGCTACTACGGTAAGGGTATGTTCACACGGCTGAAGCCGCCCGCTACTACGGTAAGGGTATGTTCACACGGCTGAAGTACGCCCCGCTACTACAGTAAGGGTATGTTCACACGGCTGAAGTACGCCCCGCTACTACGGTAAGGGTATGTTCACACGGCTGAAGAACGCCCCTCTAATACGGTAAGGGTATGTTCACACGGCTGAAGTACGCCCCGCTACTACGGTAAGGTATGTTCACACGGCTGAAGTACGCCCCGCTTTTACGGTAAGGGTATGTTCACACGGCTGAAGTACGCCCCGCTACTACGGTAAGGGTATGTTCACACAGCTGAAGCACGCCCCGCTACTACGGTAATGGTATGTTCACACGGCTGAAGTACGCCCCGCTACTACGGTAAGGGTATGTTCACAGGGCGTGTTGAATCCGTTTTTCATTACATGAAAAATGCATTGAAAACATCATCCATAAAAAGTATCCAAAAGCGCATCTGCAAATAGGTTTTTGGATGCTTTTTTCGGATCCGTTTTCTTTCAAATCAAGACATTCAAATTTTAATCCAATGCGTTTTTCAGATGCGAAAAGCGCGTCCAAAACTAACCCAACACGTACCCAAAGTGTGTTGCATTTTTGGATCCGTTTTTCAGGCTCCATTGTTTCCTATGGGGATTTCACGTGCGTAAAACGCAAATAGAATTGCCATGACAATTATTTCAACGGATCCGAAAAACGCATCGAAAAGACACAAACGCGCATCGGCGGTCACCCGTCTGAACGGAGATGCGTGTTTTTTATTGAAACTAACGTAAATCACTCTGCACATTGTTAGATGCGGGTTTTGCGTCCGAAAAGCAGATCCATAAACGGATCTGAGAAACGCCATGTGGACATACCCTAATTCATAACTCTCATTGAGCTATGATCACCTGCGGCCTTCACCAACACGGATTACGCATCGGGAGAACGAAGTGACATGTCTCTTCTTCCCAGTATCATGGAAAGTGTCTGTAGAAGCCGGCAATGAGCGGTTTAGAAGTACACGCTTGCCAGCGTGCACTTCTAAAACACACCGCAACTCCATGTGCCTCAAAAACACGCCGTGTAAACTCACCCTAAGGCTATGTTCACACGGGGTATTTTCGGCGAGTATTTCGGCGCGTATTTGCGCTCTAATACGGGCGAGATGTGCGCCGAAATTGTGCACCGCAATACATCGTGTGAACGTACTCTAATAAGTTCCTGACCAGGCCTTTTCCCTCCTCCCCGACCGGCACATTTTCTTTTTCCACACTACACTATAAGGCTATGTCTACGCAGCTTATGTTAAAATACTGGTGAAAATCCGACGGTATTTTAACATTGCCCGACCATGGTGTTTGGCCCGGTTTTTTCTTGTCTGTTTTTGGATTTGTTGCCAGCCCTGTACATTGACTATACAGGAATCTGCCAGAAGATAGAAAATGTTCTATCTTACGGCGATTTACAAATCAGACAGTAGGAAGTCCGTGCTGGTTGTGAGGGGAGAGCCGATCACTTGCTTCTCTGACTATAATCACTCCAGTATCCTCGATGTCGGGCTCTATTCACACAGCCGTATCTTGGTTATTGTCCTGATTTGGCTTTGAGGTATGAATAAGTGAGATACATTGGGTGACAGAGACCTTAATAAGAGCCAATGAAGCAGGATTGATGGTCGCGTGGGAGCGCCTAAACGTTTGGAGAACCCTCTTCTTCTCCTGTTGACATAACACAAGTCGCAGGACGCCGCCGACGCCGCTTTATGTCCTCGTAAATGGTTGCATAACCGGCAGTGTGTGTGCAGCTTTACGGGCTGTCTAGCCTTTATTTATAAGGTGAACTATAAATTTCACATTATGAGCTTCCTCTGTGTAAAGTGAGGGTTTTACTGGCTGCTGGGATCAGTGGTGATGACACAAGGACGGCGGGGGGGATAGCGCTAGACTTGGGTTCTTAGATAGTTAAAGCCCATTAATCGTGCATCTTGTGGTTTTGGAGTCCTGCGCTAGACAAACAGCCCCCAATGCTGGGGTCCCGTGCCCAGCCGGCTGGTGGTTGCTGGGGTCCCGTGCACAGCCAGCTGGTGGTTGCTGGGGTCCCGTGCACAGCCAGCTGGTGGTTGCTGGGGTCCCGTGCACAGCCGGCTGGTGGTTGCTGGGGTCCCGTGCACAGCCGGCTGGTGGTTGCTGGGGTCCCGTGCGCAGCCGGCTGGTGGTTGCTGGGGTCCCTGTGCGCAGCCGGCTGGTGGTTGCTGGGGTCCCGTGCACAGCCGGCTGGTGGTTGCTGGGGTCCCGTGCACAGCCGGCTGGTGGTTGCTGGGGTCCCGTGCACAGCCGGCTGGTGTTGCTGGGGTCCCGTGCACAGCCGGCTGGTGGTTGCTGGGGTCCCGTGCACAGCCGGCTGGTGGTTGCTGGGGTCCCGTGCACAGCCGGCTGGTGTTGTGGGGTCCCGTGCACAGCCGGCTGTGGTTTGCTGGGGTCCCGTGCACAGCCGGCTGGTGGTTGCTGGGGTCCGTGCACAGCCGCTGGTGGTTGCTGGGTCCTGTGCGCAGCCGCTGGTGGTTGCTGGGGTCCCGTGCGCAGCCGGCTGGGTGGTTGCTGGGGTCCTGTGCGCAGCCAGGCCGGTGGTGTTGCTGGGTCCCGTGCACAGCCAGCTGGTGGTTGCTGGGGTCCCGTGCACAGGCAGCTGGTGGTTGCTGGGGTCCCGTGCGCAGCCAGCTGGTGGTTGCTGGGGTCCCGTGTACAGCCGGCTGGTGGTTGCTGGGGTCCCGTGCACAGCCGGCTGGTGGTTGCTGGGGTCCCGTGCACAGCCGGCTGGGGGTTGCTGGGGTCCCGTGCACAGCCGGCTGGTGGTTGCTGGGGTCCCGTGCACAGCCGGCTGGTGGTTGCTGGGGTCCCGTGGACAGGAAGCGGGAGGTTGGTGGGGTCCCGCCGTCCCGAGCACAGCCGGCTGGTGGGTGCTGTGGTCCTGTGCACAGCCTGCTGGTGGTTGCTGGGGTCCCGTGCACAGGCTGCTGGTGGTTGCTGGGGTCCCATGCACAGCCGGCTGGTGGTTGCTGGGGTCCCGCCGTCCCGTGCACAGCCGGCTGGTGGTTGCTGGGGTCCCGCCGTCCCGTGCACAGCCAGCTGGTGGTTGCTGGGGTCCCGTGCACAGCCGGCTGGTGGTTGCTGGGGTCCCGTGCACAGCCGGCTGGTGGTTGCTGGGGTCCCGTGCACAGCCGGCTGGTGGTTGCTGGGGTCCCGCTGTCCCGTGCACAGGCAGCTGGTGGTTGCTGGGGTCCCGCCGTCCCGTGCACAGCCAGCCTTTGGCTTGATGGATTTGGCCACCATCCTGTGGGCGGCCAGCGGGTGGCTTGTTGGATTAGCCGCCGCCCCGTGACTGCAGGTCCCAATGCATGCACCTCCAACCACTCAGATTGTATATACTAGTGTGGTGTTTGTGGAATACCCCTTTAAGCCGGCGGGTTCTCAGACGAGCTGCTGTAACAGGTCTCATGTATGTAACCCTCAGAACTGTAGCGATATTGTAGGTAAGGAGCCTGTTGTGTGCTCCCCGGTGATGTGGCTGATAGCAGGGAGCACCAGGCTGCAGCTCCTCCTCCCTGTCTGACATGCTCCCCGGTGATGTGGCTGATAGCAGGGAGCACCAGGCAGCAGCACCTCCTCCCTGTCTGACATGCTCCCCGGTGATGTGGCTGATAGCAGGAGCACCAGGCTGCAGCTCCTCCTCCCTGTCTGACATGCTCCCCGGTGATGTGTGTTAGCAGGGAAGCTGCCAGCTCTCCTCCTCCTGTACTGGACTTGCTCCCGGTGGCGATAGTGGCTGATAGCGGGAGCTGCAGGTCCTCCTCCTCACTGTCTGACATGCTCACGGTGATGTGGCTGATTAGCAGGGAGCTGCATGGTCACTCCTCATCCTGTCTGACATGCTCACCGGTTGATGTGGCTGATTAGAAGGGTAGGACTGCAGGTCCTCCTCCTCCCTGTCTGACATGCTCCCCGGTGATGTGGCTGATAGCAGGGGGCTGCAGGTCCTCCTCCCTGTCTGACATGCTCCCCGGTGATGTGGCTGATAGCAGGGGGCTGCAGCTCCTCCTCCTCCCTGTCTGACATGCTCCCCGGTGATGTGGCTGATAGCAGGGAGCTGCAGGTCCTCCTACTCCCTGTTGACAATGCATCCGATGATGTGAGCTATGATAGCAGGGGGCTGCAGCTCCTCCTCCCTGTCTGACATGCTCCCCGGTGATGTGGCTGATAGCAGGGGCTGCAGCTCCTCCACCCTGTCTGACATGCTCCGCGGAGTTGTGGCTGATAGCAGGGAGCTGCAGCTCCTCCTCCTCCCTGTCTGACATGCTCCCCGGTGATGTGGCTGATAGCAGGGAGCTGCAGGTCCTCCTCCTCCCTGTCTGACATGCTCCCCGGTGATGTGGCTGATAGCAGGGGGCTGCAGCTCCTCCTCCTCCCTGTCTGACATGCTCCCCGGTGATGTGGCTGATAGCAGGGGGCTGCAGGTCCTCCTCCCTGTCTGACATGCTCCCCGGTGATGTGGCTGATAGCAGGGAGCTGCAGGTCCTCATCCTCAAAGTCTGACATGCTCACCGGTGATGTGGCTGTAAGCAGGGAGCTGCAGCTCCTCCTCCTCCCTGTCTGACATGCTCCCCGGTGATGTGGCTGATAGCAGGGAGCACCAGGCTGCAGCTCCTCCTCCCTGTCTGACATGCTCCCCGGTGATGTGGCTGATAGCAGGGAGCTTGCAGTCCTCCTACTCCTGTCTGACATGCTCCCCCTCATAATGGTGATGTGGCTGATCAGCAGGTGAGCTGCAGCGTACCTACTCCTCTGTTGACTTGCTCCACGGTGCATGTGCTGATAGCAGGGAGCTGCAGGTCCTCCTTCCTCCTGTCTGAACATGCTACCGGTGATGTGGCTGATAGACAGGGGGCTGCCGGTCCTCCTTCCCCTGTCTGACATGCTCCAGGTGATGTGGCTGATCAGCAGGGAGCTGCAGGTCATCCTCCTCCTGTCTGACCATGCCTACACCGGTGAATGTGGCTGCTAGCAGGGGGCTGCAGGTCCTCCTCCCTGTCTGACATGCTCCTCGGTGAGGTGGCTGATAGCAGGGGGCTGCAGGTCCTCCTCCCTGTCTGACATGCTCCTGGGTGAGGTGGCTGATAGCAGGGGGCTGCAGGTCCTCCTCCCTGTCTGACATGCTCCCTGGTGATGTGGCTGATAGCAGGGGGCTGCAGCTCCTTCTCCCTGTATGACATCGCCTCCACGGTGATGTGGGCTGATAGCAGGGAGCTGCAGCTCCTCCCTCCCTGTCTGAATGCTCCCCCGGTGATGTGGTGATCATGCAGGGGGAGCACCATGGTGCAGCTCATCCTCTGTCTGACATGCTCCCGGTGATGTGGTGTTGCAGGAAAACACAACAAACCAAATAAAGGAGCACCAGGCTGCGTCCTCCTCCCTGTATTGGAATTGCTCCCCGGTGATGTGGCTGATAGCAGGGAGCTGCAGCTCCTCCTCCTCCCTGTCTGACATGCTCCCCGGTGATGTGGCTGATAGCAGGGCGGTGTGTCGCCACAAAGCTCCTCCTCACCTGTCTGACATGTCACCGGTTATGTGGCTGATAGCAGGAGCTGCAGGTCTGCCTCCTCCCTGTCTGAACATGCTCCCCGTGTTGTGGCTTGATAGCTGGGGATGCTGCTCCTACCTCCCTGCGTATGACATGCTCCCCGGTGTTGTTGCTGATAGCAGAGGTGCTGAGGCTCCTCCTCCTCCCTGTTCTGACAAGCTCCCCGGGTGATGTGCTGAATAGCAGGGGCTGTCCTGCTAACTCCTCCTCCCTGTCTGAATGCTCCCCGGTAGATGTGGCCTGATTAGAAGGGAGCTGCTGCTCCTCCTCCACCCTGTCTGACATGCTCCCCGGTGATGTGGCTGATAGCAGGGAGCTGTAGGTTACCTCTCCTCCCATGATCTGACAATCTCCAACCGGTGTGATGTGGCTTGATAGCAGGGAGATGCAGCCCTCCTTCCTCCCCTGATCTGACATGCTATCAGGTGATGTGGCTGATAGCAGGGAAGCGGCAGGTCACCTCCTACCGTGTCTGATCCATGCTCCCGGTGATGTGGCTTGATAGAGGGAGCTGCAAGGTCCTCCTCCCTCCCCTGTTGACCTGCTCATGGTGATGTGGCTGATAGCAGGGAGCTGCAGGTCCTCCTCCTCCCTGACATGATGTTTTGTTCTGGGTTGTGGTTATTTCTGCCCCTCGTCCTCTCTGCCGCCTCTCAGGCCTAATACCTGTAATTACTGGATGTTTTCTCTGTGCCGGGAGCGCGGCGATTGCTCCCGATGCAGAATCTGTGATCAGGCAGCAATCGAACCATTAAGTGCCGCTGAGGGGACGAGCGGGGGGATGTTTGTTGCTAAAAGCATTGGCAGCAAAGGACGCGGCAGTCGGACACCGCACTGACAACCGGCAATTACGCTCTCACAGGGGCCCGTCCTGTCTGATGCCAGTGTGAACACGCGGGCAGCGCTCTGTTGCCAGGGAAACCAAGATCAGACTCCTTTTTGACTCCTGGGTCCTGCATACTCCTCTTATCTCCGGCTAATCGTTTCCAGAATCTTTGGGCAGTGGTGCAGCCCCCCACCTCTCTGTGTGACCCCCCCCCTCTGTGTGCCCCAGCCCCCCCATGTGCGCCCCCCCCCCTCTCCTCTCTGTTGCGCCCCCACTCCCCTCCCCCACTCTGTGCGGGGTTCATGGATTTCTGTTTATTTCATGTGATCTGTCTCCGCTTTGTGAGCCGCGCCCGATGTGGTCTGTCCCCCCGGCCGGAGCAAACCCCATAGTAAACTCTGTTATCCAAGGTGTTCAGTGCTGCTGACATCAGACTGAGGTGCGCTATTAGGCTGTTATTACATAGGATGAAGGCTGAGAAGTGGACTGCCTGGAATATTAATGACCAGGGCTGTGGAGTTGGCAAGCTGTAGCCCCGACTCCGACTCCTCAATTTCCCAAACCTCCGACTCCCATTCCCGACTCCTGACTCCATCATACACGGCGCTTGTTTAAGTGATAACTTTACTGTAAGTAAAAATGGTCCCATCAGGTGTTTACCACCTCCCCATGATACAATAATCAAGCTATTAGGTAGAACAGACACTGCAAGCAAAAGGGTAACAATGTATTTGATCTTTGAACCACTTGTGGTAGGAGATTGAAGAAAAGTGTATTTGTATCCAAGTACGAGTCTGCACCAACATGGGAATGTGTAGACGAGCTGGATCCGATTTTGTCAAGACCCCTCTTTTTAGTTCCCCCCCCCCCCCCCCCCAAAAACTTGAATCTGATCAGAGCCCAGAAGGATTAGGCCGTATTGCAAAACCAAAGGAGGGAGTTTCCATATACTTACAAAATAATACAAATTACATTTTCGATTTTTAGCGAGCAAAACTGTAATAAGTACGATGTAAATACTTGCAGTCAAATTTTTGTATAAGATAGGTAAGATGACTGTATATAAAATTACAGTAGCCTCGTGTACAACAGAGCTCTTTTTTTTTTTTTTTTTTTTTTGTTTTTTTTTTTTTATTTTATAGTGGATGGTGAGATAATGCGAGCCTGAAAGTCACAAGTCAAACCATTAATACCATTTTGCTTGTCAGGTGTAAAAATATATTTATTGGATAATGCACTTTAGGCACACAAAAAATTGTAATATACAAAACACTGCAGAGAACATTTGTGGGAGTCTTCTGATTTTTGAGAAAATAGTACTAGCACTCCATCATATCCTGATACATGACTCACATCTCGATCTCATTATTTCCAGTGCTAGAGAACTGGCCTCTCTCACACATAACTTGGTTGGGGCAAAACGATAACACCAGAGGTAAATCTCTAACAATGTCAGGGTATAAATGGAATTGCCTCAATGCCACAGTCAGTTTTGAGGAATGGATTGAAACTCTTCTACTTCTTTGAAAGAAGAGTGAAAAATGTTGCTGAAACTTGTTTGCTTATGAGCAGAACTTGTACCCTGGGGCAGCGCTTGCCTGCTCCATGTCATCAAATACACTTCATGTGATGCAGGTGAAGATATGGGGCAGGAGCACGGGCCCGCGCCAATTCTCTTGCTCTTTGCATCGAAACTACTACGGACCACTTATTATATATTGTTGGAGTCGGAGTCGGTCCATTTTATCCGACTCTGCAAATATGCCTCGACTCAGACTCCGACTCCACAGCCTGTTAAATGCACGGCCAATTATTTCAGGTCTATCGGGCATTTATATTGTGTGTCTCACCTCAGAGATCCAGCCTGTGGCCTTTGAAACTTCATATACTTTAGACCGTCTAAACATCAACGCCATCAACATACCATTAAAATTTAACCCATCTAAATATAAAATATAAAACACAAAAAAAAATACGTTATTATATATATATCATAATCTCACGAAAATTTTATGTAACTTGCTGTGGGCAGGTTGTGAGAACACTAGTGTTGCCCTTTTTATTTTTTATTTTTGCCTTGGCCCATGCCCCCCAATAATAACATGCAGTTATTGGCACGCATTTGTATCCTTACAGCCCCCTTGTTACACACTCATTCCAATACCAGCAGCACACTATCGGCTAAAGAAACAAAATCAAAGGGCACATAGGAAATTTTGAAAAAGCATTTCTGCTCTTAAGGATACATGAAACATTTTTGAGGTTCTTAGTTCACATTTTTGATCATAACTGCTTAAGCCTAACAATCAGCAGAGAGTGACTCAAATGCAGGTGGGTTCCTACACTAGATTGATACCTCTCTTTCTTTTTTTTTTCTTTCTAAACCCCAAAACAATAGTCTGTTCAGACCTCCACACTTCCGGGAGTGATAGGCTCAGCTACTAGGTACACTGCACTTGATATAAAAACCTAGTGAAGTGTGGGTGGGAGTCGCGAAAAACCAACCAGCGAGGCAGCCGACATCCCCCCATACACAAGCTAGAAAACAATATTTAGTTTTGCACATGCAAAAACTTTTTTTAAAAAAAATGAGCATAGGTGCTGTAAGCGGGTGATTGATTTGGCGGGCAAGAAATTAATGACAATGAGGCAATATATATATATATAAAAAAAATTAAAGGTTAATTACATAAATAGAAGAAATAAGTAATTAGATAGGAATAGAATGATACTTAGCATGCAGTTACAGATGTTATCAATGCCATAGTTCTCGCACAACAGTGAATCGGGGGCCCCCTTGTTGTACCCTACAAAAGTACAATCACCGCATCTCACTCGTTGCACATCAAGGGGTGCTCGGGTGGCATTAGGTCTTTGCCCCCATGCCGTAGGTCAGACTCCGCCACTGGCTACATCAAGCCTTTTGATACCAGTCGAGCAGTCTCCATTAACGCTCAAAATGCCCAAACTTAGTAGCTCTTAATGTCTATAGTTGTCTACGTCAGCTTTACCAGACTCATCAATTAACTGGCCCTCCATACATGGGCAGTGCTGAGAATAGACTGTGCATTATGTACATTGTTTCAGCTTCTGAATCACTACGTGGGGGAAGTAAGAATCTGCTTTGCAACTACTGAGCAGTCAGGGATGAGGTCATCAGTCAAACTCATGTGAGCAGAATATAGACCCTCCGACATGACAGCTGTACCTCGCACGCAGAAAATACACGTGGTTTAATCACTGATTACAAAAATATACATATGTCTTATATAGACTGGATACAAGGTATATTAATGAGACATAAGATACATATTTCTATATCACATCTTATAAGACACCTTGTATAATTTACATCCTATTACAGGTGCACACTGGTGTGGCAGCAATATACATACACAATCCAATATCAGCACTCCACCCACCTTCACAGGTTTTTATATCGATGCAGTGTACTTAGAAAGCTGGTGCCTTTAACTCCCTGAAGAAAAGGAGGTCTGAACAGGCCCTAAAGAGAGAAAACATTAGCGTAGGTTCCCACCTGCATTTGAGGTCCCCCTGCTGATCGTGAGGTGGGCTTAAGCAGTTTTGATCAAAAGTGTGAACTAAGAACCTCAAAAAGTTTTTATGTATCCTAAGTAGCAGAAAATTCCTATATCCTCTTTAACCCCTTAACGCCCTTGGGCATATGAGTACGTCCCAGGGCCGCTCAGGGGCTTTGCAGGGGGATCGCGCCGTGACCCCCCCCCGCACAGCCCGGGGGGGTGTTTTAAACGGCAAATCGGCGCTAACAACCCGGCAGTAACAGCGCCGGCCGGGTGGCCTCCGCCCGCTGGCGCTGTTTTTACCCATCAGACACCGCGGCAAGAATGGCCGCCCGGCATCTGGAATGAACGCCAATCGGTTGCCGCCAACGATCGGTGACGGTCCCCCTCGGGCACCTGCGCCGATCGATGACCGGCAATGGTGGTGGGGAGCCCCTGTGAAAGGCTCCCGTCACTACGATGGCCGGTTTAACCCCAACTTCCATCCGCAACCCGGAAGTGGGGAAACCGCCATCTTTGACAAACCTAAGCATTGCCTATGATTCAATTGTTTTAACCAATGGCCAAATGTATACCATAGGTGGCCTTCAATGTTACAGTAAAAAAAATTAAAGTTTTTAAAGTACAAAAAAAATAAAGTATTAAAAGTTTCAAAACATCCCCCCCTTTCCCCCTTTTACAAATAAAATCATTAAAAAATAAAAAAGTTACACAAAATTTGGTATCGCCCCCCGTCCGAAAAAAATGTCCCCATCTATAAAAAAAAAATAATATCATTTATCCCGTACGCTGAACACCGTAGAAGAAAAAAAATTCCAAACGCCAAAAAAATTTCGTTTTTTTGGTCATTTATGTCACTCAAAAAATGGAATAAAAAATGGGTCAAAAAAGTCGCATGCATTCCAAAAATGCTTAAACGATAAAAAGTACACTTCAGCCCGCAAAAAAAAAAGGCCCCTCACTGACGTCCATAGGTGTAAGTACAAAAAAGATTATTGGTCGCACAAATGGCGCCGTGGCGCAAAATTTCAAAAATAAAGATGTTTGGAATTTTTTTTTTCGGGGACCAAAAAAAATAACGGAAACCCTACATGTTTGGTATTGCCGGATGCGTAACAACCTGAAGAATACAGAGAACACAATTGTATTTACCGGAAAGATATTGAAAAGCTGTAAAAGCAAAACCCTCGCAAAACAATGGCGAAAATACCATTT
This sequence comes from Phyllomedusa bahiana, assembly GCA_025379985.1. Lineage (NCBI taxonomy): Eukaryota > Metazoa > Chordata > Amphibia > Anura > Hylidae > Phyllomedusa > Phyllomedusa bahiana. Next base: position 95,318 of record JAODAL010005586.1, on the reverse strand, counting down.
TTCACAATTTGCCCCACTTGGAATTTTTTTGCGGTTTCCCAGTATATTCTATAGTACAGTGAATAACACCATTAGAAAGTACATCTTGTCCCGCAAAATAAAAGCCCTCATGTGTCTATGTAGGTGGAAAAATAAAAGTTATGGCTTTCAGAAGGCGAGGAGGGAAAAACTAACGTGTCACCCCCCAAAAAAACTCCTGGTCCTTAAGGGGTTAATAGTTTCTCTAGTTGATAGTGTGCTGCTGGTATTGGAATGTGTATGTATATTGCTGCCACACCAGCGTGCACCTATGCTCATTTTTTTCAAAAAGGTTTTTTTTGGATGTCCAAAACGATACACACTGGCACCGCCCCCTTGTTACACACTGGCACCGCCCCTTTGTGTTGTTACAGCACCAGTATTACGCGCTGGCACTGCCCCTTTGTGTTCTTACAGCCCCCTTGTTACACGCTGGCACCGCCCCTTTGTGTTCTTACAGCCCCCATGTTATACGCTGGCACCGCCCCTTTGTGTTTTAAACAGCCCCCTTGTCGCCCGCTGGCACCGCCCCTTTTGTGTTCTTACAGCCCCCTGTCGCCCGCCCCGGCAAACCGCCCCTTTGTGTTCTTACAGCCCCCATGTTCCACGCTGGCACCGCCCCTTTGTGTTCTTACAGCCCCTTGTTGCACGCTGGCACCGCCCCTTTGTGTTCTTACAGCCCCTTGTTGCACGCTGGCACCGCCCCTTTGTGTTCTTACAGCCCCCTTGTCGCCCGCTGGCACCGCCCCTTTGTGTTCTTACAGCCCCGTGTTGCACACTGGCACCGCCCCTTTGTGTTCTTACAGCCCCCTTGTCGCCCGCTGGTGACCGCCCCTTTGTGTTCTTACAGACCCCATGTTACACACAAGCCCTGCCCCTTTGTGTTCTTACAGCCCCCTTGTCGCCCACTTGCTCTGGCCCTTTCTTTGTAGCAGCCTGGGGCAGGACCTTTGTTATAGCAGTCCCCTGGTTGCCCACTAGCTCCAGCTCCCTTGTTGCAACAAACCTGACGCACATCCCTACTTCATTCGCCCTTCATTTCTTCCGCTCTGATTCCCGCTTTAACCCTGCAGACTCCTATGGCAATGATAATAATAAGCATTCGGTTACAGGGTTTTCTTATAGATTTGAGACAAAGGCTTAATGTATTCACTGTGACACTTCTTTTTTTTTTCTTTGCCCTCAGACCGTGGTGTCCCGGAATGCCCTTCAGTATCGGGGCACCTCTCAGCACGATGCCCAGGAGTTTCTGCTGTGGCTTTTGGACCGAGTTCATGAAGACCTGGACATCCTCGTCCGGCACAAGCCCCGGGTTTGTAATAGCCGCCTTCTCTAATCCATGCACTCTATGTAAACATTTCATCAATACCACTGTTGTTTTTCTTTTTTCCTTTTTTTTTTTTTTTTTTCCTCGCTTTGACCCTATTTCAATGTAGTTTTGGACATCACCTTTAAATTAGAAGCCAATGAAGGTGCAGTACATTCAGTGCAAAGCTTAGAGCCACGTGGCTCTAAGATTCCTGCATACTGCCCAGTTGTCCTTGTACAAGCTTGAGGTGGCATGGCACCGTACTGTACCTCTATTCTCCACTGCTTTCATATAGTCATACAGAGATTCCTGTGGCATCAGACAAGTGAAAATTGTGGCCTATGGAGATATTGTCCAGGATTATGGCTTCTAGAAGTGCAAAATACCACCGTAATGTAATCCCACATGTAGGCACCGTGTAGTGTCACCCATGATGCCCATTGATCCACAGTATAGATCTGTGGTGACTGTGTGTTGTTATCCACATGGCTCACGCCTGAGGATGATGACTCGTGTAAATATTTTAAGGTGTATCCATGCAGATGTATCCAAGTTTTTTTTTTTTAAAAAATTATTAAATATAAAAATGATTTAAAAAATAACTTTACATAAGGGCTTGTTCCACGGAGTTTACACCCGTGTTACAAGCGCTTTTGGATCCGTCTTGGGGTCTGCTCTGTTGCAGTCAATTCTTTTCAAGATGGAGCTGGCGCGCTTTTAAAAAACGCAGCGGCGACTCCATGTAACGCCCGGTTTCGCATAAAAACAGCAGTGATAATCCCCCACTGCTAATTGTTTTTATCCTTTTTTGGGGACCGACAGTCGGACCCCCCAAAAGGATCCAAAAAACGCTTTTAACAGGAGTGTAAACTCCGTTGGGAAAAAGCCCCAAGGGACTTTTCCCGGGACAGACCAAATACCGGCGGGAAATCCCGGGATTTTGGTCTGTTTTTTTGGGACGCAGGGGGAAGGTCTTCTTGGGCTTGCGGATTCAAGCCCCCCCTTCGCACCCAAATGTTCATGTTCCATCCGAAAACCAGGCGGAAGAATGAACATAATTTTCGATTAAAGTCCATGTTAAAGGTTGACCGCTCTCAAATCCGAAAACAGTCTGTAAATCCGGCTGAAAACCTGTGCCATGGGGACAAGCCCTAATAGCTGCACAGGATCAAGTGGTTCCCGCCAGTATGGGTACACCTTAAAATATTCACTGGATCCGGGAAGTTCCTGCACTGCCGCGGAGTGCGTTCTTGGCTTCGAGGGAAGCTACCTTTAGGCTCTGTCTACACAGCAGAGGTTTCCCATCGGATTTTCGGCGGTTTTAGTCTTTTGAAAACGGTGAAAATCAGACGGAAAAACCTCCAGTCTGTGGATGGTTTTTCAGCAGTTTTTGGTGCGGTTATTGGACAGTCCTGCTCAGAAACTGTCCAGGTGTTTAAACAAGGTATATGATTTTTGCATACATTAAAAACTGGCCCAAAAAACCCATCCCAAACCCCAAGCCCTAAACCCAAAAATTTCTAAAAAAAACCCCAAAAATTTCTTGTGGGAAAACCCGGTGCTTGGACAAAAATTTACTTTTTTTCAAAAGGGGTTTTTTGGGTTTTTTTGGTTTTCGATAAGTTTTTTGGGTTCCTATGCATTTTGTAGAACGACCCTTTAAAAAGGCCCATTTTTCCCCCGGTTTTAAAAAGGGGACGTATTTCAAGTGTAATTGGGGCGGCCCCCCAAAAAAGGGTTGCCCCAATTTTCCGGGGCCAAAAAAAGGGCCCTTTCTTTAAACGGAAATTCCCACGTTCGGCTGTAAATTTTTAGCCGCAAATAAGCGCGCAAAGCTTTTAAAAGGGGTCAAGGGCCCGGCGCAGTCCCGGGGCCCCTTTTGCTCAGTCCCCCGCCCCCCGCCCCTGGCCCAAAACGGGCGTAATTGGGGGGCGGTATTTACGCCCCTTGAAAAAATCCCCCGTGTGAAAATTTTTAGCCTTTTAGAGTGTTTTGGAATTTGTTTAGACCCCATTTAAAGGTCTTAAATTTTTATATCGGGGTTCCTTTTTAAGCCCCCCGGTGGGGGGGAAGGTCTGGACCCCTTTTAGGAGGGTCCCCCCCTTTTCCCAACCAACCGGGAAACCCCCTTTTTTGGTTACGGGGAGCTCTTCCGGGCCCTAAAGTTTGGGTTTGGGGTGCATTTTTTTCCCTTTTTGCTTTAAAGTTTTCCCCTTCTTTTGTCTTTAGTTATAACCATGGTGATCTCTCTGGGGTCACCCAAACTCTGGTTCACGTCTTTAATGCTCGTTTGGGTCTACAAAATATTCGTCGTTGTTTTAAATTTTAAAACTTTTTTCCTCGTAGGTCCTCCTTGACGTGTCCCCATTGTCAGAAACAGAGTAACACCTTTGACCCTTTCCTCTGCATCTCTCAAACCAACCCCCTTCCCTCTTACAGGGTTTGGGAAAAAAGTTTCCCTGGCTTCGGCTTTAAATAGGGAAAAGCCCTACCAGCTCGGTAGTACCCACTGCAGGGGACTTTTTCCCCGTCCCCCCTTTCTCGGGTTGAAAATTTGAAAGGGGGGGCGTTTTTTTGTTCACACATACAGTTTTTGGGGGTTTGGAAACTGGTTTGGGTTTGGGTTTTAAATGCAAAAAAAGATGGAGTTGCTGCCCCCCAAATTCTTTTCAAGTAAATCCGCACTTAAATCTGCAAGTCAAAAATCCCCAGAATTTTGGTACGGTGTTTGGGGCAAGATTTTTACCCCATTAAAATTTTTCCAAAGGGGGGGTTAAAAAAATCGGGCCTTTTAAAATTTCCCTTGAATTTGGAACGTGCTGGGGGGGGATCTTATAAAAATTTCCTTTTTTCACAGGTAAATTTTTACTTTGGGGATTATCTGGAAATTGGGCTTTTTGTGATTTTTTTAAAAATTTTAATTCTTCAAGAACGGTGCTCCCCAATCCCCCCTGCAGTTCTTCCTTGAAAACCAATTCGGGGAAACCAAAATTTTTGGGCGCAAATCGCGGCCGTGGCTTTTAAACCCTTTAAAAAGGACTTTTTCTGTCAGTAAGGGACATTTTTTGTTAAAATCCATATTCCTTGAAAAAAAATTTTTTTTACATTTTTGGCAGGTTTTTGTAAAAAGTACTATTATTGTTTTGGCCACCCTATGCAATTAAACATTTAACAATTAAACAATATAAAATCTTGCCCTTTTTTTGTGCGGTAATAAAGAGAAAAAACCCCGGAATCTTTAAGGGGCGGGATTTACCCACCTTTACTGTATTTTGCTGTAAAAAAATGGTTAATCTGAATTTTAGTCTCTTTTAAAAATTGAGGTGAACATAATGATCACTTACTGTGCTTTGGACGGGTTAGAGAAATATTGGGAATTGACAAGGGAAAATAAAAAGACCCAATACTAAAGGAAAAAGGGTTTTAATCTTTTCCCATGTGGGGGAGGAGGGGGTTCTTTTTTTTTTTCCCCCCCCTTTAATTTTTAATCCTTTTTACATTTAAACCCTTTTTTCCTTCCCCCCAACCCCCAAAAAAAAATTTTTAAAAATTCCTTTCCTATTTTTCAAAAAATAAAAATCATTAAAAAATATAGTTTTAAATTTTAATATTAAAAAAAAACTTTTTCCCCCAAAAAAAATTTACCCCAAAAATTTTTAAACATTCTTGTAAATTATTGTAAAATTTTTAGGCCCTTTAATTTTTTATCCCCCCCCAAAACCCCCCCCCCCCACGCTTTTTTACCGTTTTGTGTGCCCAAGGTTTTGTTTGTTGTGGTTTTTTTAAAAATTTAAAAGGATAATTAAATTTAACAAAATTTTTGTTTTGCCCGTTTTTAACCCCAAAAAGGGGAACCTTTAATAAATTTCCCTTGGTGGTTGTGAATAGTGAAAAATTTTAAATGATGTGGTTATTTCTATATTTTTAAAAAGGGAAGGGGGAGGGGGAGGGAAAGTTTTTCCCCCTTTCCCTTTTTCCCAAATGCAGGGCCAGATCGCCACCTAGAAACGAGCGGAGGCGAAGAGAATTTCGGACCGGGGATTTACCCTTAATGCCGCACCCCGGTGGAAATTTTTGTTTTTTTTTCATGGTTGTTTTTTTTTCCCTCCCTTTAAAGGCCCTTAGCTTTTTTTGTTTTTTTGGTTTTAACATAGATGTGGGGAGAGTTGTTTTATGCGGGGACGAAAATTGTGAATGGTAAAAGGGAACCGAAATTCATATAATTTTAACGGGGAAAACAAAAAAAAATTTTTAAAAAATGTGGGAAACGTGAAAACCCCAAAAAACCACAAAACGTGGAGTTTTGAAATGGGCTTTATTTTCCCCGGGTTAAATTTTTGGGGAAATCTTTTCTCTCTTCCTTTTCCTTAGGTCGATTTCCGGGTGTACCAAATTTTTTTGTGTATTTTGGGGGGGTTTTTTTTTCTTTTAACTTTGGGGGCTTTTTACCCCTAGGGGACTTGAGTAAAAGCCCCTTTTTTTTGCGGGCCTGATGTTTATTTTTTTTATTCCCAAATGTTTTGGGGATAACTTTTTGGTCACTTTCTTTTTCAATTTTTTTGGGGGGGATGCTAAATAACCAAATAAAATCCTGTAATTTTGGTGTTAGGAATTTTTCTTTTTCTTTGTACAATGTTTAGCGTATGGGTAAAATATTTTAATAAACCAGACTCCAACATGCGCGGCTCTGCCAGTAATTTGGATTTTTTAAATTTATTCTAACATTTAATTAGTAAAATGGCAAAAGGGGGGTGTTTTTTATTTAATTTTTTTTTTTTACTTTTATTTGCTTCTCGGGTACCTAATGAAAAAGGAAATGGACGAGCTGCCTATTTATTCACTCAAGCAGCAACATTTCAACCCTAAACAGAGCCTTTTTCAAGCCTGATCATGAGAGAGGTTGGGAGAGTGATCGCTTGTACATGTTTCTGCAATTATATACAATTGCAGAGCAGTGTACTATAATGCCAAAAGGCCCAAGTTTTTAAAGGAAAATAGGAATTGGGATTTTTTCCGGGGGAGAAGGAACTTTATTTTTTGAAAATTGGTTTTTTTCTTTTGAAAAAAACCAAAATTTTTTAAAAGGGGGGACTTTCCTTCTTTTTTAATCTTGTGTGGGGGGGCCAGGTGGGTTAATACCATTGGGGACCACTGTTTTTAAATTGGTTGCCGCGGTACCTGAGGGGTTAAAAGGGTTGGATAACAGATATCACTAATTCCGGCTGCAAGCAGATCAATGGGCGACCGTTTTTGCTTTTTTATTCCCCCTTGGAAAGAAAACCCCCACAGGAAAAACCAAAAAAACCCCGGGGTTAACCAGGTCTAAGACGTGTGAAAGAGGGCCCTGCTGCTTTTTTTTAGGCTATTTTTCACAAGGCTTACCGGGGAAAATAATTACGTATTCGTCGCTGGTAATTCCACATTTTGGGGTTTTCCTCCCCCCCCCCCCCCCACCCCCCTTTGGGTATTCGCTGAGCAGGGAAAAGGGACGTAAACCATAGTTCTCTATGAGAACTGTGGGTTACCGTAATGGGCTGGGAACTTTTCGCCCCTAAAATCCGGCCCCACTCCAGCGCATAATTACGTTCTGAATTATGGCCCATTTTAAGCCGTGTGAACATGGCCTTAGGAAACAATTTGGGGAACCCCCACTTAGAAACCCTTTTACCCCCCTAGATCACAAAATAAGGACATATCCTAGCAATTCACTATCACTTTATTAAAGGGTTAAAGATTAAATCAGATATAAAGAAGTCTGTAATTCAGGTATTAACCTAATGAATGCGGCTGAGACTTGGTGTTTTCCAGATACAACACTGATCCAATATTTAAGCGGATTACATCTGTTCTTCCTGATTCTGCAGATGCCTCATCTGTTAGGGCTCTGCTATCTGCAGGCTTCTATCTGTGGCGGCTCCAGATGTCCTTGGACTTGAACTCTGTGCTGGTCAGATATTGGTCAGATCAGTGCCTGATGTTAGCGCCATATGCTGGAGTGACCTAATTTAGGCCCAAAGATAAATTTTAAAATATATTTTTATGTAAGTGCATATTTAAAAAAAAAATTGCAGCCTTTCAAAAAGGCTCTATTAGGAAACGTCCACTTTTTTCAAAACTTTTGTGAGTTTTTCTGGGAAGTTTTTTTTTTCTTTATGGGAAGCATTGACTTGTGACAGAGGTCTTAAGAAACTTCAAATTGATTGTTTGGGAGTGCTAAACCCTTTTTTTAAATTTTTTATGCTAAAGGGTTTTATACATCATACGGGGGGGAAAAAAAAAAAGTTAAATTATTTCCCCCAAAAACCAAACCCAATTTTGTGCCCCCCAAAAACCTCCCCTTTATTGGAAAAAAAGGGCCCTTTTTAATTGAACATATAGGTCGGAAACCCCAAAACTATGAGGGGAACAAATTTAAAAAAACAAATCCAGAAAATTTTACCCTCGTTCTTTAAAATTTGGGAAAAAGGGTTTATTTTTTGGGAAATTTTATTTATGGAAAATAAGTTAAAATTTTGGCAAAAAAACAAAAGTTCACCTCAATTTCTTTGTTTATTTTCCTTTGTTGGCAAAAGAAACCCAGGTCGATGTTTTCTGTAAATCTTCACAAGGTTGGCGCAACCCAAATGGTTGTGGTATTTTGGCCCAAAAACCTCCATGCAGCCTTTTCCCCTAGAGAAGTGATGGGGTTTGCCGGCAAGGTTAAATTTGGGAAAAACAGACTTTCAATTCCCTCTTTAAAGGGGGCCCCCTTTGGGGGGGGGGATCTGGAAGGGCCTTTGGGAGGCCACCCAGGACCTTTAAAAAAAAAAGCTTCTTTTCGAAGCCCCTCCTTTATTGCCCTGGTGGGTGCTTTGGGGTATTGTCTGGGGAAAGACCCCGCCACTTTCTCTTTTAATGCCCCTTTCTGATTTGGGAAAGGGGGTTTGCACTCAAAATCTCCCCCGAAGGCATGGCCCCTTTTTCCCCGTCCCCCTTTTGTAAAAATGATCAAGGGGGGCCGTCCGGGTTTTTTGGCAGAGTAAAAAGGGGCCTCTTTACCCGGTTTTTTGGGGGTAATTTGGAGAAAGGGAAGGAAAGATCTCAATCCGTCGGGGAAATCCGTTTCCCAAAAAAAAGGGCACAGGGCCCATTTTCTATTGATTTTTAATAAAAAATACGGCTCCTTTGTTTTTAAAACGACGCGTAGTTCCCTTCCGGATTGCCCCCGGGATTTTGGGTCGAAAAAAACCCCCAATTTTCCCGGGCGGAAAAAAACAATGTGCCATGTGAAAAATTTTTCAAGGACGGATTCCCCCAAAAAAAACAATTTAATGGAGATGGTGAAAACCGTCGGGAAAATTTAGTTACAAAAACGTTTCCCCCAAATTAGTTTACCTTATTTGCAACTGATTTTTAAAATGATTTCAGAAAGTAATTTTCGATTGGGGAAAAACCGTTGTAAATTTGTTTTTTGAAATTAAATTCCTTTTAAATGGGGAAACCCAAAAACATAAAAATTTTCCCCCCCCCCCCCCCCATGTTCCCCAGTAGGTAAAGGTGTTTTTGGATGCAACTAAATTCTCTCTCCAAACACGAGGGGGTTGTGTTTTACCAAAAAAGTTCTACTTTGGTTTTAAAGGACCCTATGACATTTCCCCAATAAAACCCTTTTGGATCATCCCAAAAATTCCTCTAGCAAACTTCAGAAAGGGCCCCCGGAAATGTACTGGGTTAAGCAGGGGGGGCAGTTTGGCACTTTCAGGATTTTGAGTCCCTGGTGTGTTTTTCTGATGGTAGCCTTTGTTATGTTGGCCCGCTCTTGCAGGTTTTTCACCCAGGTCCCCCGTTTTGGTTTTTGCGATTTTTTTCTTGTGATCCTTTTTTCCCCCCGGGGTGAGATTTTTTTTTTTTTGCGTGGAGACTCCCAGATGGAGGGAGATTAACAGTGGTTTGTGGTCTTCCGTTTTTAATTATCGCTCCCAAAGTTTGGTTTTTTTCACAAATAAGCTGCTTGCTTTTTTAGCAGATTTTAAACTTCCCATTTCTGGTTTTAGGGGTACAAATTTTTTTTCTGGTGTCCTTCGACAGCTCTTTTGGTTTTTCACCCTAGTGGGGTTTTGGGGTGTGGGCGTTTGAGGTTGTGGACAGGGGTCTTTTTATACTGATAACAAGGGGCAAACAGGTGTCTTACTACAGGTAAAAGAGTGGAGGACAGAGGAGCCCCTTTTCCCGAAGAAGTTACAAGGGCTGTGGAAGTCACGGGTCAGGCAGACTTCCTTTCCCCCTATTTTCTTTTGTTTTTTCTCATCGAAAAATAAGCACTAAAATTTATTGGTGTAGCACGACCAAAAGATGATTTTGCACTGCACTCGTTGAGTGCTGTACTTGAACATTGTGTAAAGCATATTTTGGCATGTACTTTGGCAAAAATTACGTGGCAAAATACATTGTTTGAATATATTCTTAATTGCAAATAGTAAATTCTCAAACACATAGTACAGCAGCACACAGCGGGCATTAAAACCCACACCAGCATTGGACTAGTGGAACATGTGAAATGCATAACTGCTATCCTTTGTACAAGCATAAAATGAAGGTTTTTAGTGAGCAGTTTGATCAAATTGCCCAACTACTGCATCATGGTAACCTCATTTTATGTATGGATAAAGGGTAGCAGTCGTGCATTTTAAATGTTCCACTAGTTCAGCGTTTGTATGGGTTTTAGTGTGTGCTGTTGTACTATGTTTGAGAATTTGCTTTTTGCAGTCACAACTGTTGCACTAACGTCTATGCAAATGGAAAGACCGGCTAGCTTTAGTTTATTTCTTGGATTGTGCATGTGGTGGAGTAGCTGCCTCGACTTAATCCGTGTGCTCCACCCGTCTTCATGCTTGGGGATTCTTATAATACGGCTGGGTTCACACGGCATATTTGCGGGGCGTAATTACGCCATGTGGACGGGGGCGGAGCGGGGGCCGGAGCAGGGAGGTGGCACCTCGCCGGCCCTTAGACTTTCATTACCAGCGGCGCGTATACGCTGCTAGTAATTCACATGTCACTTATCTCCCCCTGCGGCGGATTCGCCGAGCAGGGAGAGGAGGCGTAATCCACAGTTCTCTATGAGAACTGTGGATTACCGTAATGACTGGGACGTTTTCAGCCCGTAATTCGCCCAGTACGGCACGTAATTACGGACTGAAATAAGTCCCATTTTAAGCCGTGTGAACGTAGCCTAACAGTGAGTCTGTTTCCCTGAATGTATGGCGGTTTTAACCCTACAGAAAGGCATAAGGCTCTGTCTACAAAGCAGTGTACAAAAAACGACCCGAAAACCAAATCCTAAATATGTTTATAAAACTGAGTTTTTTTGTCCACTGCCTGTCAAAATCTGCTGAAAACATGCATGTTTTCTGGTGCGTTTTGCCTCATACGCACTTTTTTTACACGCTTTTTTTTGCAGATATGCAAATCATTATATCTCTGGACCTCTGCTAAAGAACACACACAAAAAACGCGCCATAAAGCGTGCCACAAAGACGTCCGCCACTGTACGTAGTTTCCACCAGTAAATCTGCTGCCGTGCGCAGTCGTTTTTCGTAACATGTTTCAAAAGCCGACCAGCAAATAAAACGGGCAGAAAAAAAAAACCATTCTCTGGAGACAACAGAAAGTTTTCACTATACAAGTCTATGGGACATCTTTACAGTCGTTTTTTCAGCCATTTTAGAAAGCGATAAATGCTGAAAAAACTGACGCTTGTGTGCTGTGTAGACATAGACTTAGAGTTAGGATGATGAGGTTACCTTGAAACCGTAGGCAGGTGTAAACAATTTGATCAAACTGCACACTAAAAACCTTCATGTTATGCATGTACATAGGATAGCAGTCATGCATTTGAAATGTTCCACTAGTTCAGTGTTTGTATAGCTTTTAGTGTGTGCTGTTGCACTACGTGTTGGACAATTTGCTTTTTGCAGTCAAAACTGTTGCACTAGCGTCTATGCAAATGGAGATGGCAGCTAACTTTTGGTTTATTTCTTGGAGTAGCTGCCTCGACTTAAGCCGTGTGCTCCACCCGTCTTCCTGCTTGGGGGGTCATATAATAAGAGTGAGTCTGTTTCCCTGAATGTATGGTGGTTTTAGCCCTACAGAGAGGCATTAGAGTTAGGATGATATTATATCCAAAAACGTAGTCGTGGTCGGCACCGAAATGATAAAAGGCAATATTTTATTTCAAGTTAATTTAAAAAAGGAACATGGTGGTCAGAGCAAGCTGACCCAATGACTATAAGGGTAGCATTACCCGAAATGCGTCAGTCTGCTCTGACCACCTTGTCCTTTTTAAAATGAACTTGAAATAAAATATTGACTTTTATCGTTTTGGTGTGGACCACAACTACATTTTTGGATATATGCCCGTGACCTCCGGGATTGGCCTTGCACCCTCGCTATGATGGTTTCTGCGAGCTGACCGAACACAACTTTCTTTCCGATGATGAGGTTACCTTTAAACCCGTAAGTGGGTATAAACAATTTGATCAAACTGGACACTAAAAACCTTCATGTTATGCATTTACACAGGGTAGCAATAATGCATTTTCGATGTTCCACTAGTTCATTGCTTCTATGGGCTTTAGTGCCTGCTGTACTCTGTGTTTGAGAGGTGTCTGCACCCCAATATTGATCTCGTGATTTGGATCAGCGTGCTCATCTCTTATAGAGCACCTTTCTGTAGCACTGCATTGTGCTGTTCCTCTATTACTCCTCCTGGAAAATAATGAATAACATTACCATTCTGCTGGTGTTGTCTATTCTTCAAATTTTGCTTTGTCTTTCCTCTGTCCATAGGCCACTGTATGTGACTGTGGTTTATCAAGGGAAGTGTTCACACTGCATGCGCTTTGGTGTTGCTGTTCCCTTGTCCGGAAATGTGGTGCGTTTACGGGAAGCCATCTCGATAGAGACAAAGATTCCTACAGACCAGGTAAATGAGGCCACTTGTGAAGGGCAGCAAATTGTCCTGTTTTGTAAGGCTATGTTCACACGGGGTAATTTCGGCGCGCATTTCGCTGCGTATTTGCGCTCTAATACGGGCGAGATGCGCGCCGAAATTACGGTAATCCATAGTTCTCATAGAGAACTATGGATTACGCCTCCTCTCCCCGCTCGTACAATACAATTGTATTGTACGCGCGGGGAGATAAGTGACATGTCAATTATTTGCGGCGATTACGCTCTGCGAGTAATGAATGTCAATGTCTGGTGGCCCCCCTGCGGCGCGGGAGTACACGCGTTTTAGCGCGAGCTCCCGAAAGACACGATGTACTGCGACGCCTTCTGTACGCACCGCAATACATCGTGTGAACATAGCCTAAGAGGGTTAACCTGTTCGATCCTAAGAATCGGCCATCAGTATTGGATTAGTGGGGTCTTACTCGTGGTGTGATCAGCTCTTTGACAAGGCTGTGGCACTCTGGTAAGCAGTTTACCGGGAACAGCTCCACACTTGGCAGCAGCTGTGCCTGCTATTCCAGTTTACTGTAGCTTTGACCTTTCCCAAAAATGGGACTGATGTGCAATACCAAGCATAATGTATACAGCTGTGCCCGGTAAACAGTGAGCAGGCCTTGGCTTGTGCGCTACAGCTACTTGACACAGCTGATTAGTGGGAGTGCCGAGAGCGAACCTTTCACTGCTCTAATAGTAATGGCCTGTTTTTAAAGGGGTTGTCCAACTAATTTTGAATTTTTTAAAAAAAATTATTTTAATATAATAAAAAAAAAAAGTGTGTTCTCCTATCACCTCGTATCCAGCAGTGCCGCCGTCCTCACTTTCCGCCGGTGTTCTGTTATCTTCCCGTCATCTTTCCAATGGGACATGACAGCTGCAGCCACTGATTGGAAGTGCTCCAAACATTGATGTCAGCCAATGGCGCGTCCTCGGTCCGACAGAAGACCGTCAGAGGGTGAGGACGATGCAGCGCTGGATCCCAGGTGTAAGAAAAGGAGAGCACAATTTATTATTTTTTTTTTATGGCAGCTTTCGGGTATGTTCACACGGCGTAATTGCGGCGCACATTTTGCTGCGTATTTGTGCTTTAATACGGGTGAAATGCGCGGCGCAATTACAGTAATTCATACCTCTCAGAGAGAGTTATGAATTACGCGTCGTCTCCCCCGGCGTACAATATGATCGTATCTTACGCCCGGGGAGAGAAGTGACAGGTCACTTCTTTGCGGCGCTTATGCACCGCTGACAATAGAAGGGAATAGGGCTGCCCCACCTCCCGTGCTTTAGAAGTACGCGTTGATCAGCACGTACTTCTAAACCACCCGGCGTAGTGCGGTGCGTACAGTACGCCGGGTGAACATACCCTTATCCCATTAAATAAAGTTAGTTGGACAACTTCTGCAATCAATTTAAGGATGTGAACATTTTTGTTGGTCTATTACATGTGTTCTTTTCATTGCTTAAAGGGGTTGTCTCACCATGCTGTTTCACAGAGCCACAAGCAGCTTTATATTCATGCAACCGGTCTCTTCCTGTTCAGGCTGTGGGTGGTTCTATAGCAGTAATTAACATATCCGCTTCGTATTCACAGCTCTTCTAATTGTACAGATAGGAGAGAAGGAGATGATATCTATAGAGCAGAGGGCTTCAGAGCTCATAGTAAACAAGTAATTTGTCTCCTGTGTTCGGGTATGATCACACGGTGTATTGCGGTGCGTACAGTACCGCAATACACCGTGTTTCGGGAGCTTGCGCTGATCAGTGTGTACTCCCGAGGCGTGGGGGGGGGGGGGGGGGGTAGCTGGGCGCTGGTCCCAGGGACATGCATTACTCACGGCGCGTAATCGCCACGAATAATTGACATGTCAGTTATGCCCCCGCGCGTACAGTGCGATCGTATTGACGCACGGGGGGGGACGAGACGTAATCCATAGTTCTCTATGAGAGCTATGAATTACCGTAATTGCGGGGCACATTTCGCCGTGTATAAAGCGCAATACACGTCGAAATACGTGGCGAAATGCACCCTAAAATAAGCCGTGTGAACATACCTTTAGAGATAACACACTCTGTTCTCAAGTTGCCGGGTTCCTGTGTGCCAACCTGTGGTGACGTCGCTCCCTGCTCTTAGATAAGACAAAGAGCAGGGACAGAAGGGGAGAGCAGGATGCTAACCCAGAGAAACATGTGTGAACTCAGAGAAAATAAAATCTCTCTTATCTTCTCAACAAAGCAAAATAAAAAAGCAATGTGTTTGGAAAAAGCTCTCATCTACCGTCCCCTACATGTTAAAAGCTAATCTTTAAAGTGAGACAACCCCTTTAAGCCCCTGCACAATACGGGGCTTGAAGAGCAGCCCATATCATAATGGGATGTGTGGAGGAGGTCAGGCCTACATAATGAACTGCTATGGTTTTTGTAGGATAAAAAAAAAAGGAATATATATTTATAGGGGTGCATACTTAACCGCTTGTGCGTTATTCTACACAAGCATATGCTATGGAAATTCACTCTCCTCCATAAGAGAAAAAAACACTTGCATGCCAGCCTTACCAGAGCCACCCATCTTCAGACAGCTGTTTCTGGGTTCTTGTCCCACATCATTTCTCCCCCTCCGCCTCACTTGAGCTATGTCTAAGGGGACGTTCACATGTATGTTTGGCGCGGTCAATATTCATGCTGAAAACTTGTCGTTTCCTACTTGAAATTCGGCACTTGCAAACGTGGCATTTCTGCAAGGAAACGACGTGGACTGTCCAAGGCAGATTTCTGCCTCCTATTAGTATTTGTTGGTATGTAAATGCCTCAAAGAATTCACATGTCAAAAAATACTCGTTGAATCGGCGGCGTCTAAACGACCATGCTGATTTTACATGGCAGTCTATGGGAGGTGTTGGACAGGCGTTTTGGACACTTATTTAGGGCTTTACTAGACGCGCAATAAGCCAGAAAATTAGCGGCCAAGAAAGCCGTGTGAGCATATCCTTAGGCATCCTGTACCCTTCTTTTTACTAATGAAGGGCAAGAACCAGGGCTGTGGAGTCGGCAAGCGAAAGCCCCGACTCCTCAATTTCCCAAACCTCCGACTCCTGACTCCCTCATACACGACGCATATTTAAGTGATAACACTTTACTGTAATAAAATGGTCACATCAGGCTGTTTATCACCTTATGATACAATAATCAAGCTATTTAGGTAGAACAGACACTGACAAGCAAAAGGGTAACAATGTTTTGATCTTTTGAACACTTGTGGGTAGAGTTGAAGAAAAAGCTGTATTTGTATCCAAGTCCAGTCTGCACCAACATTGGGAATGTGTAGAAGAGACCTGGGATCAGATTTTGGTCAAGAGGTGCTTGAATCTGATTAAGAGCCCAGAAGGATTCAGGCAGTATTGAGACCAAAGGTGGATTTCCCAAATACTAACAAAATAATAAAATTTAACATTTTGATTTTTAGGAGCAAAACAGTAACAATGCAGTTACAGGAAAGACGCTGTAGAAGTAAGTAGATGCTAAATACTTGCAAGTCAAATTTATGTATAAGATCGGTAAGATGACTATATATAAAATTACAGTAGCCTCATGTACAAAGCTGTAGTGGATGGAGAGATATGGAGCCTGAAAGTCACAAGTTCAAAACATTGTTACCATTTTGCTTGTCAGTGTAAAATATATTTATTGGATATGACTTTAGGACACAAAAAAAAATTGTAAATTTGCAAAACACTGCAGGAACATTTGTGGAGTCTCTGAATTTGTTCTGAGAAATAGTATTGCCTCCATCAGATCCTGCATACATGACCTCACATCTGATCTCATTATTTCCAGGCTAGAGAACGGCCTCTCTACACTAACTTGGGTTGGGGGCAAAGCGGTGACCACAGGGGCAACATCTCTAACAATGTCAGGGTATAAAGGAATTGCCTCAGCCACAGTCAGTGTTGATGAATGGTTGAACTCTTCTACTTCTTTGAAAGAAGGTGAAAAATGTTGCTGAAATCTGTTTGCCCTGGGAGCGGAATCTTTTCCCCCTGGGGCAGCGCTTTGCCTGCTCCCATGTCATCAATTACACTCCTCATGTGATGAGGCTGAAGATATGGGAGCAGGAGCACTGGCCAGACACAAATCCTCTTGCTCTTTGCATCGAACTAACTGGACCAACTTATTATATATTTTGGGAGTCGGAGTCGGTTCCTTTTATGACGACTCCGACTCCTGCAAAATAGGCACCGACTCCGACTCCACAGCCCTGGCAAGAACCCCAAAACAGCTGTCTGCATATGGGTGACTCTGGTTCTGATTTGATGAGGACATATTTTCCCTTCTAGAAGAGTAGGAATTTGCATAATTGTTTTTCCCATGAAGCATTGCCCAATTACTTTCTATACCACTTGTTTCCTTCATGAGGATAAGTAACCCCCTGAACTACACGATGATGCGCTACAGGTGTGAACTTTAGGAAACCAGGCTGCTATAGTGTGAGTGCGTATTTGGGTGCAGTAATCACTATAGCGGGGGGGCACGCTTTCTCTCTTTACTGTGTGCTGCTTGTGTCCATCTTAAAGCTTTGCTTCTCCTCTTTCTCTCTCTTTCTCACTCCAGATAGTAATAACTGAAATGTATTTTGATGGCTTCCATCGCTCCTTCTCTGACACAGATGACTTGGATACTATTCAGGAGAGTGACTGTATATTTGCATTTGAGACCCCAGAGATCTACACTTCTGATGGAATCATTGGACAGAGAGGTAACGATTGTGCGGGCTGAACACTATCCAAAACCCCAAAATTTTACAGAAAAACCAGCGCCAATAAAATCTAATGATTTATTTTGAATCCATTAAAAATAATAGGTCAAATAGGTGTGGCGGTCGCATTTTGGATGCTCCACCCTCAGGCTATGTTCACACGGCATATAGTGCTGTGTACTGTGTGCGCTGCTATACACCTGCTGTTTTAGAAGTACACACTGGCAAGCACTTCTAAAGCGCTCCGGCTCAGCCTCCATTCATCCTCCCCTTCCCTGGCGCGTAAGCACCAGAAAGAAGTGACGTCACTTTCTCCTGGCGCATACTGAGCGCTATGATTTTACCATGTTTTCGGGGCATGCTTTAGGCGCATTGCCAGCACAAATACGCCCTGCAAGTACGCTGTGTGAACATGCCCTGAGGCTATGTTCACACGGCTTAACTGCGGGGCCTAATTCCGCCACGCAATAACACCGTGGGGGCGGGGTGGGGAGCGGCAGGGGGCCGGCACTTCGCCGGCCCATAGACAGTCATTGCTAGCGGCGCGTATACTCCGCTAGAAAGTGACAGTCAATTATCTCCCCCCTCGGCGTATTCGCCGAGCAGGGAGAGGACACGTAATGCATAGTTCTCTATGAGAACTGTGCATTACCGTAGTTACTGGGATGGATTCAGCCCGTAATTGGCGCACTCCGGCGCGTAATTACGGACTGAAATTCGTCCCAGAATAAGCCGTGTGAACATGGCCTTAGTCGTAGCAACACTGGTCATCATCGCTGCTATGTTCTGTATATGTCCTGATTAAAAGATGTGTCTGGTTCCTATAAAAACTTCTACAAAGATCCCGGTGACCCGTTAAAAAAAGAAACAAAAAAATACCCAAAATCCCACTTTACTTACCTCCTCGGTTCCAGTGCTGTTTTTTCCCTGGTCTTCTGCTTACAATCGGGCTGCAGCGGTCGTGTGCCTCTCATTTACACCACCATTAAGAAGTGAATGGCTCCGAATGAGATGTAAGCAGAGGCACGTGACCGCTGCAGACGGTCAGCAGCTGCAATGGTGATGTCCCTGTTCGGAAGAAGACAAAAGGAAAGATGGAAGATTGGAGAGACCCAGCACTGGAGCAAAGGAAGGAGAGTAGAATTATTTACTATTTATTTTTTTAATGGGTCACCAGGAGCTTTAATATTTATTTTTAGGCCATGTTCACACGGCTTAAAATTGGACGTATTTCAGTCTGTAATTACGCGCCGGAGTGCGCGAATTACGGCTGGAATCCGTCCCAGTCATTACGGTAATCCACAGTTCTCATAGAGAACTATGGATTACGTCTCCTCTCCCTGCTCGGGAATCCGCCGCGGGGGAGATAATTGACATGTGAATTACCAGCGGCGTATACGCGCCGCTAGTAATGAATGTCTATGGGGCCGGCGAGGTGCCAGCCCCCCGCTCTCGCCCCCGTCCAAACGGCTTAATTCCCGCAATTAAGCCGTGGGAAAATAGCCTTATAGGATCTGAAAAACACCTGTGACATTGTTACATAATGAAATATTCGTCTGAGGCCAGAATACTGTTTTTGACATCTTTGTGCAGAAAATTTGGAGCTCTATTTCAGAAAAACAAAGCTCGAAAGCTCTAACTGCTAAAAAGAAATATTAAGAATTTAGCTTTAAATTTTGTAGCTAAAATGACATTATGGTAAAAGGTGGAGGTTCACGTCAAAAGGGTTTTCCCGAGTTCCCCTCTCCTCCTTTGCCACTTGTTATCTATCCCCTCTCATATTATCTATTACAAGTTCTCTTTCGCCTGGGTTCCTTGATTGCCTCGGTGGCATGCCGGAAGGCGTGGATGGAAAAGTCCTTCACCATGCCACTGGTACCGTCATGAGAGGGCACCGAGAGTCAGTCAGAAAGCTTCTTGCTGTGTGGTTCCTAAACAGGTTCTTCAATGGTTTCGGGAGGTCTAGTATTTTTTTTTTCAAGCTCATCCATGGAACATAGTTATATTTGGCCTGACCCTCAGTTAAGGTGCATTACATATATGCCAGCCACCTTACCACTGAGGGAAAGATGCATAGCAGGGTTTGTTCACACGGTGTGTTGGATCCGTTTTTGGATCTGTTTTTCGATCTGTTTGGATCCATGTTTAGGACCCTAAATGGACCCAAACCCGCATCTAATAATGTGCAGTGTGATTTAAGTTGCTTTCAATGTAAAACACGCATCAGCGTTCAGACGAGTGATCTCGATACCTGTTCACTTGCATCTTTCGGATCCGTTCAAAGAATTGTCATGTCAATTCTTGATCCGAAAGTCGCAGCAGGAGCCCTATTTAAAACTACAGGGTGCGGCCAAAAACGCATTCAAACACGCACCTACATTCTACATCATACTACCAAGTTTCAGGGAAGCCTCTGCCGGTATCTGTAGAGTCTGTTACTTTTGGACTGGAGCCCTTGGAGGAATCGGCGGAATATTGTGGTACATGGACAGAAATGTCCTCTGCCATGATTTGGATATAGAAATGATCAGCCAGAAACTTCCTCTCAGTATGGCCCTTGAATATTGTACTAAGGGTTCTGGTGGCCCCAAATTCTCTGAACTCATACATAGCTTATAGGTGAACTCTGTTCAAGCCTCAACTACTGTGTATCAAATCATATACCAGCGTGTTTTATATGTTCTGCAAGCATACACTGCATACTACTGCTATGTTTTCTGCAGCCTTTGTTGGATCCTGTTGGCCCTTTTATTTATCTTGGAAATATTCTTTTAAAATCCCCCAGAAAATTAGGAAAAAAAAGTTTTTTTCCCCATCTGGCTGTGTTACAGAGCCTGCTCTTCGCAGCCAGCTATAGGCTCACTCTTCCTGTCCAGGCTGTGGGTGATGCTACAGCTGTGACTGACATATCAGCTCTGCTATTCCTTGCTGAGCCTGTTAGAGGCACATTCGTGATGGAGGGATTTAACAGTAGGGAAGAATGCTACAGAGGTCTAGAGCAGGGGCCTGCAACGCCGGCTCTCCAGCTGTTGGGAAACTACAACTCACATCATGCCCTCTGATATAGACTCTATAAATGCATGATGGGAGTTGTAGTTGCTCAACAGCTGGAGAGCCGACGTTGCAGACCCCTAAAGTTTGTCAGTAAAAATAACATAAGCAAGCTCCTGATAAGGGTGCTAGAGCAGAGGGAGGTGACTGGTAACTTAAGAAAGCTTGTGTACACAAGCAGCAGATCTGCTCTAACTGAAAGGAAGCAAAATCAGAGCAGCAATATATTTGGTAATGATTTTTTATTTAGCTGTGCTTACATATTTAAAGCTAAGCGATGAAATGTGAATACTGCTTTAAGGCTCCTTTTTTGTCTTGAACAGGAGTGTGTGTGAACAATAACCAGAATTACATAAGGAATGGGATTGACCAGCATAGGTCTTCCCACTATTCTTCCAGCTCAAAGCGGCTTTCTATGAATAGATTTGGCGTAGGAGACCGCATTGTAATCCTGGTGTGTAACAGGTCATACAGCGGGCAGCATGGCAAGAGGTGAGCACACCAAGCAGGGGGTGTATAATATAGCTCTTCTGTTTTTTGCAAAATTACTGAGTTGTAATGTTTAACCATTTACGTTGAATTCCCATAGGTTCGGTCAGCCATTTGTTCTACATTTGGAGAGGAACATTACATGGGACGTCCTGCAAAAAGAGATTTTGGAGAAAATGCAGTATTCCTTGCGGCCCTCGGTCTGTGTTCAGGTGAGCTTCGTGTGTGTTGGTTATCACGATACAAGTCCATTTTGTGAGCAGGAGATTAGAAGAAAAAAAAAATATATTTCCACCCACCTATTCCTCCCCTGAAACTGTGGCACTATTTAAAATAGGATGTGTGGTTCCACAGCTTAGTCCAATTTACTGGAATAGGTATCAGCTGCAGTACTAGATATAGCCTGTGCATAGGAGTGGCGCTGTTGCTGGCGGGGAAAAAAAATGACCCTTTTGTTCTAATCTACATACAATGCAATCCTTCCGACCGATAAAACATGGCAGTTTAATTACAGATTATCAGGTGCCACTTGTCCCTAGTTCAGTGGGTAGTGGCATCAGATTTGGGAATGTTGTATCAATTTGTTTTTTTTTCTGGTTTCTATTAGTTTTTTTAGGATACAAACTTTAGGGAGATGCTAAAGTTCTCTCCTCACTGTTCTGCATTAAAGGGGTTGTCTCACTACAAGATTAGCTTTAAACATGTAGGAACAAGTAATTGAAGACTTTTTGCGAATACAGGTCTCTTGATTTTTTCCCTGGTCAGGAGGTAAGAGAGATTTTATCTGCTCTGAGTGCACGCTGGTTTCTCTGGTTACTGTCCTGCTCTCCCCGTCCCTCTGTGCTCTTTGTCTTATCTGGGCGCAGGGAGTGACCTCACCACATCTTGGCACACAGGACACCAGCAACTTGAGAACAGAGTGTGTTATCTCTAACAAACAAAGGAGAGTAATTGCTTGTTTTGCTTTGAGCTCTCTGCATGCTCTGCTGTGAAGATAAGATCTCCTCTCCTGTCAGTGCATTAAGAAGAGCAGGTAATACAGAGCTGATATACTAATCATTGCTATAGAACCACCCACAGCCTGACCAGGAAGAGACAGGAAGCATGAATGTAAAACTGCTTGTGACTCTGTGAAACAGCATGGTGAGACAACCCCTTTAAGGATCATGATTAGACATTTATTAGTGATACAGGTCTAGCAATATCGACATACTGTTCACTTTTCATACAGTATGTACTCTTGTTAACCAGGCATTGACATCTCCTGTTTCATATATGATTTGAACGCTAGGTGTGTCCATTCAGCCTCCGGGTGGTTACGGCTGTTGGAATTACTTACCTCTTACCTCAGGAAGAAAAACCTCTGTGCCACCCCACAGTGGAAAGGTAAGTCCTGCCGCAGATTTTCTCATTTTGTGCGATTCAGGAAAACATGGTGTTTTATAACATGGGATGGAGCAGAGCGAGTCCCGGCAACTAGTGTATTATTCATCAGATGGTTCTAAATAATACAGGGCCAAAGGGAAGGGGAACTGTTGGCAGCTTCTTTTACTTGGCATGGAGTTCTCCTTCACAGGGTGACCATTGTGCCCAGGATTAGAAGAAGTCCCAAAAGTTGGATACTCACCAGTTATCAGGTGATGGCATATCCTGGTGATGCGTCATCACGTGGAGGTGGGAATACATGTTTAAGGGGATTTCTGGCAAGCTGCAAGTCAGGGTGCGTTTACCCCACAAAATCCAAACACCGGTAGGATTTCCTGACCGGTGTTTAGTCTTTTTTTGGCCCACAAGGGGGAGGCTTTTGTCTACGGTTTGTGGATTCAAGCCGTCCCCCTTTGCACCCACATGTTCATGTTCCGCTCCAAAACCGGGCGGAAGAATGAACACGTTCTAAGTTTATCGGGCCGCCGGCGGTGTAAAAACCCGTCCGGCGGAAAATCTGTGCAGTGCATGGATTTTCCATTGCTTGTCGGTTTTTAGATGGTTTGCAAAACCACAAAATGTATCCAAAACCCGACAAATAACCTGTGCCGTGGGGACAAGCCCTAAAGGTGGGTTCGCACAGCTGTTTTTCAGAGCTGAAAATTTCAGCGTGGAATCAGCATCGAAAAATTATCAGACGTGGTTTTGAAGCCGTTTTCAGAGGCTGTTTTTTCGCCGTGGACATCGTTTTCAGGCAGTTTTGACACTATTTTTCTGCTCTCCATCAAAGTTTATGGGCATTTTTATCAATAGTGCTGAAACCGACATGTGCGTTGTTTATCTGCGCTGGTTTGTTCTCAGCGCTTTAGGAGAAAAAAAAACGCACGATGGAAAAACAATGTGAGGTGGTTTGCAGTCTCTTTTGAATGCTGTTTCCGTGCAGAATTCACTGCAGACACAGCATTCAAAACAGCGGAGTGAACCTACCCTAAATATCTGTCTTTAGGATGTGTGAAGGGTGAGTCTGATATCTGGCAAAAGACGAGTGAGAGATCCCTGGTGAGTACCGTGGCCCCTTCATTGTTCATCCAGACACAATGGTGTATCTGTACATGTGCTGTACTAGTGCATCTCAGAAAATTAGGATATCCTCAAAATTATTTGTCCTTTTAGTTCAAGTCAAATCGAGAAACCCAAATATTTTATACACTCATTACACACAGAGCAATAGATTTCAAGTGTTTATTTCTTTCATGTGGATGATTCTGGCTTGCAGCTAAGGAAAATCTAGAATTCAGTAAATCAGAAAATTAGAATAATATAGAAGACCAATTGAAAAGATGGATTGTAATACAGAAATGTTGGCCTCCTGTAAGGTCTGTACAGTACATGCACTCAGTAGATTGTCGCAGCTCCCTTTGCATAAATGACTGCATCAGTGCGGCATGGCCTGGAGGCGATCAGCCTGTGGCTCTGTGGAGGTGTTACGGAGCCCAAGATGCCTTGATAGCGCCCTTCAGCTTTTTGGGGCTTTGGTGGGTTTAGGTCAGAGGAGTTTGCTCGTCAATCAAGCACAGTAATACCGTGGTTATTAGACCAGGTATTGGTACTTTGGGGAGGGGGGCAAGGGGGATGCTGGAAAATGAAATCTGCCTCTCCATGGAGCTGGTCATCAGAGGGAAGCAGGAAGTGCTCTAAATTTTCCTGGCGGATGCCTGCGCTGACCTTAGACCTGGTATAACACGTGGAACCCAAACCAGCAGAGAATAGCTTTCCCAAAACTCATTATGGGAGACTTCACACGGGGCCCCAAGCAGCTTGGAAAATTTCCCCCCCCCCTCTTCCCCCAGACTCAGGGACCTCGATTACAGCACTTGGAAAAGAGCAACAGTCCAGCCCGTTCTTTTTTTGTCCGGTAAAACGCTTCTGATCATGGTGACACAAGGATTGCGACGTGTAGCCCTGTTCCGGATATGTTTGTGTGCGGTGGGAGCACTGGATCCAGCCACAGTCCACTCCTTGTCAATCTCTGCCAAATTATTGAATGGCCTTTTCTTTCAAGGCTGTGGTCATCCCTGTTGCTTGTGCTACTTTTTCTTCATCCTTTCCCCAATTTTTTATGAATGTGTTGATCCCGCACTCTGAGCAGCCCGGGTTTTAGCAAAGGCTTTTGTGGGTTCCCCTTTTTGTGGAGGTGTCAAGTGTTTTTTGGACAAAATGTAAGCAGCAGTCTTCCCCATCATTGTGGAGCTACTAAGCCAGACAAGGAACCATTTAAAGGCTTTGAAAACCTTAGCTTGTGACGCTGAGTCAACAACATTGACCTCTCTCACATTATTCTGATATACAAAATTTTCGATTTTCCTTTAGCTGTAAGCCACAATCATCCACACTTAAAAAAATAAACACTTGAAATCTATTGCTACTTGGCAAATACACCGGTACATTTACTTGTCAGAAAATGAGCCAAAAAGTGGGGGTCTTTTGGCATTTGGGCCCCATGATGAAAAAAGGTTGGGGGCTAAAATCCTTTTTTGCCCAAAAACAACCAATAGAGTCCCTTTCATTTCATATGTGCTCTGGGAAAAAAAAAAGGGGCGCTCGGTTGCTATGGGCAGCAAAATGAAATTTTGAGTAGGGGCGTGGGCTTTTCTGTGGCCCTTTGTGTTGCAGACGCATTTTTGACACTTTTGGCAAACAATCCAAAAGGGCATAACTTTGTTGAAGTTGGGTGTGGATTCGGGAAATGGGGCAAGTGGCCTTGGTGTGACGTTCTACATCAAAATTACACTTCAACTTGCACCAAAATTCTGTTGCCATATTTTGGTGCGAAGTCAACCTATTAATAGTTGGTCAAAAAAGTTAGTCTAGTCTAAATATGCGCCAATTTTTGTAAACAGGAAACATCTGGCGCATTTTTCCGCAGACTTGGTGTCCACTGTCAAACCTTTAGACGGCAATAGTAAATGTGTCGTACTGCCTTGTTATGTAGAATAATCCAGCTCTTTTTCTGCCGCATTATGTAATGTTCTGGGAAAACATGTTTTTTTTTTTTGTTTTTTTTTGTGTATACAATTTATTTCTGCTTGTTTTCAGGGCTCTTAAATCCTGTGGTATTGGTGGGGCAGCCCATGTAAAGCTGGTGGTTGAATGGGACAGAGAAACTAAAGAATAGTGAGTACAGAAATATACACTACTCGTCTATCAATCATTTTGTTTTATAGTGACTTTAAAGGTGTCCCGTCATTAAGAAGAAAACATCTTTCCATAAACCCCTTGCTGAGGACAGCACAAGCTAGTGTCAGACCTGCTGTTTCCAGCGCTGTGTCCCTTATTCTGTAAGATGCTGGAGTTTCAGAGTATTTAATACTCAACTAATTTTCTCAGATTGAGTTTGAAATCCAGGGGCGTGTCTCTCCTGTCAGCAGCTGTCCCCTTACCCACCTGGCAGTGTCTGTCCTCACTGAAGAACTGTAACCTCATAATTTTGTTTGAAGCAGGGGATGCAGAAGGTTGTCTGGATATAACGCTCTGTAGTCTCCTGCCTGCTTATGTCTGCAGCCTTGAGGCTCCAAACTCCAGCAAGCACCTGTCATATGTCTTAGTTTACACACAACTGAAAGCCAGCAGCTGTTATTTCTATTGGAGTTCATCCAAATTGTACTGACAACAGGCAGAGATCTTTACTCAACTACAAATGTCAGCTTCAAGTGAAGATCTCTGCTTGCTGTCAATGACATGTGAGTGAAAACAATGGGGGGAGAAGCAAATCAGCTTTGAGAGAAGGCTCTGCTCAGCTTGCAACTAACTTGGGGTGGTGGTGCAGAGGTAGAGCAGTGGTAGACTATTGCTTTTACAACGAAGGGGTTTGGAGTTCTAGTCCCTCACAGGGTATATTTTTTTTCCCCCCTAAATTCTACACATATGTAGAGAGACCTAAAATTATATGTTAAATCTCTATAATGATATATATACACATACAGGCTCCCTATATCATGTCTCATCCCCCAGAATATATGCATTGTATCACGTATGTTGGAAGTGCTTGGTCTGACTGTAAGGATAGGACACTATATAGGGGAGCTTTGTGTGTGTATATGAATAAAATTATAGATGTCTACACATATATTTTCATATCTTTACATATGTGTACAAATTTTAAAGAAAAAAAAAAAAAAACTACTGATGGAGCTTGAACTCCCAACCTCTGTCTTGGAGGGCTGATCACCTAAGAACTGCACTATATAAGCAGCTTATACAGATGCAGTGTTGAATCCTTATGTTATACACTACAGGTGATGACGTCATAAGGAGTTGGGGCTTGCATTCGATCTGAGGAACAGAACGCCTTCTTTTCCAAGTAGCAGCTTAAGGACTGGACCTGTGAGGAGGCGAAACAACCTCTTGGCAAAAGCCCCTTAAACAGCCAGTCATTGCCCAGATCATCACCCTAGAGCTGGGAGATGTACATAGAGCCAGCAGACCTTGGTTTCACTATCGATTTTAACAGCTTAGAGGGGCGTAAACACAGAGCATGCAGGCAGCCAATCAGAGCGCAAGGGGCGTGGCCGGGGCGTTTCCTGTCTAGGGGCATATCCCAACAGGCTGAATGAGATGTCAGCCAGCCAATCACAGTGCAGAGGGCATGTCTAGGGTGCGAGAATCGACCAGGGGGCGTTCTGACCAGCAACAGCAGAAATAGAAGACAGATTTACAGCGAAGCTGATATCTGCTAAACCAAGTGACAGAGGTAATGCAACCCAATTACAAAAGTGCTTATTTTTACTGTCCCCATAATCTGAGACATGATCTTTGTAACGATAAAACCCCTTTAAGGAGAACCTGTCTCACTGACCATGTTATCTGATCTGCCTCATATGCTGTGAGAGGAGCTGAGCAGACTGAGTATATAGCTTTGTGGGGATAGATTCAGTAGAATTTGTAATTCATTTAGTTTAAATTTCTGCTTATTCTTGATTAAGGAGTCCAGTGGATGGTCCTGTCGGTGATTGACAGTTATTTCTGTATGCACACTCGTATGTAAGGCTGTCAGTCATTGAGAAGACCGCCCACTGGACTCCTTAACCGAAAATAAGCAGAAATTTAAATTAATGAACAAGTTCTACTGAATCTATCCCCACAATACTATATATGAATCTGCTCGGCTCCTCCTCCTGCTGCATGGCCAGATCACATGTTCAATGTGATAAGATCCCTTCAAAGGGATTGTCTCACCATGCTGTTTCATAGAGCCAGAGGCAGCTACAGACTCGCACTCCCTGATCAGGCTGTGGGTGGATGTTATAGCAGTGATTGACATATGTGCTCTGCTATTCCTAGCTGAGATTGTTACAGTAATTTGAGTGCAAGAAGTTTATAATATGCAGTGCACAAGGCTACAGAGCTCTAAAGGGTTAAAAGTTGTCGTTAAAGGGGTTTTACCTTGAAGGCATTTCATTCCTCATTTGTCCTGCTTCAACTTTCAGTGTGCTCAAAAGGGGGCGTGTTTGATTTGTTTTACCTGCATATCTTGTGACTCAATAGGCTTGACTTCACCATGCATTTCCCCACAGTGTGCTCCCTTTAGTCAAAGGTCTGTTTATGTAAAGAGCTGTGAGTAGCTACAATGTAGCCGAGTGGTTAGCACTTCTGCCTTTCAGCATAGGGGTCTTCGGTTCAAATCCCTGTAGGAATCAAACGTGGATTTTTTTTTTCTCAATGCTCATACATGATTGAGGTTTCTTTTTTTCCTTTTTATTTGCACTGTTTGACTAGTTACTAAGGCATACAGAGAGGACAGGAGTGGAATGAGCAACGGAGGTTGAATGCTCAGCAGTGAGTGTGTGTGATTACTAGGCAGAGAAGAGACTTACAGTAGCTGCCTGCTAGGTGATGTCTGAGCATGTGCGGCCAGGACTGAGGAGTTTTCGTCACTGGTCATATCACCTGGAGACGAGCTCTGTACTATGGATCACTGAGATAGCCGCTAAAACAAAAATGGTGCCGAATTTTGAATAATGAAAATTAAAATACTAGACATTTTCACCATTCATTAAGCTTCCCACGTCAATTTTACTTTGTGGTAAAACAAGCTCCTTTGCTAGAAATAAGACTCAGCAGAGAATGGCTCACCATGGTCAGAGACGGACTGCTGGAACAGTCGGAGAGCGCAAGAAGAGGTGGTGGGTAACCAAGAGAAACTTGTGTACACTAGCGGTTGATAAAATTTTATTGAACAAAGCAAAATCGGTGCAGCAATGTATTTGGTAATCATTTTCTTTTCCCTACATGTTAAAAGCCAATCATTGTGGTGCAAAAAAAAAACATTTAAAGGGAATATGTCATCAAAAAATGACTTATTGTTTAACTCACATTTTTATGTTAAACACTTTTTTTTAGGAATTTTTGGTTATGTCTTTTTTAATTTTCCAGATCACTTTCAGTATTTTTTATTGATTCTTAAGTCCTGCAGTTTTCACTTTGGCCACTAGACCTAATAATTGTCTGACACTTCCTGTTCTGTAGAGGGAGATTTTCAGTGTCTGCTCATTATCAGTAAAAGCAGGGTCAAACTGAAAGGAGACACCAATGTGTACAGACAACACCAGGGCTGTGGAGTCGGAGTCGTGGAGTCGGAGTCGTCATAAAAGGGACAGACTCCGACTCTTAAAATATATAATAAGTTGGTCCAGTTAGTTCGATGCAAAGAGCAAGAGGAATTGGGTCCGGCCAGTGCTGCTGCTACCTTGTCATCAGCCTCATCACATGTCATTTTATATACAGTCATCTGACCCATATTATACATAAATTTGACTTGCAAGTATTTAGCATCTGCTTAGTTACAATTTTGCTCCTAAAAATCAAAGTGTTAATGTTTATTATTTTGTTAGTATTTGGGAAATCCACCTTTGGTTTTCAGCTCTGCCTGAATCCTTCTGGACTCTGGATCAGATTCAAGCATATCTTGACCAAAATCTGATCCCAGGTCTCTTTCTACACATTCCCAATGTTGGTGCAGACTGGACTTGGATACAAATACAGCTTTTTCTTCAACTCTAACCACAAAGTTCAAAAGATCAAAACATTGTTACCTTTGCTTGTCAGTGTCTGTTCTACCTAAATAGCTTGATTATTGTATCATAAGGTGGTAAACAGTCTGATGTTACCATTTTACTACAGTAAAGTTATCACTTAAACATGCGCTATGTATGAGGGAGTCGGGGGTTTGGGAAATTGAGGAGTCGGGGCTTCGGCTTGCCGACTCCACAGCCCTGGATAACACAGAATCCACCAGTCACAAGAGGAGATGTCACAGCTCCCCCTCTCCCCTCCCTGCACTGTGATTTCTTCCCAGGTCACAGAGCATGCCTAGAAAACTCTCCTATAGAATTCTATGGGACAGAATCAGTCTTAAAGGGGTTGTCTCGCTACAATGATTGGGTTTTAATTAAAAGATCTTTAAAAAACAAGCAGCTTTGCAATATATGTTCATTACAAATGTCCTACTGATTTTGAGCTAGCCCTGTTAGTATTATACATCAGCTCCTCAAATCTATATAGTAGCCGACCTGTTGATCCTTATCTTACTGGCTGTCAGTTCTGAAATGACTCATCACCTTTGAAGACAGGAGCAGAGAGCCCCTCCTGCACAGAATGCTTCTGGAGTGGAGGGAGGAGGAGGGAGGACTCTGGCTTCTATGGCCGTGCTGCCTGGATTAACCCTGTGTGTGCCTGCTTCCTCCTGCTCTCTACACAGATTGAGCAGAGATTAGGCTGATCAATAGATGTGACAGCAGTGACCCTGTTTGTTACTATAATCATGATGTCTGTGGAGCTGTAACTATAATAATACTATACAGATTGTGAACAGTTCATGCTGTACTAGGGACACATCCTGAGTAACACTTTGCAGCTTTCCTGCCTCTGTTCTGAGAGGGTTTGTTTGTTGTTGCTGGAGATGTGGAGATATGTAAGCTAAGCAGAGGGTATAGGAACACTTGCAGCCCCTCTGTTATGCTATTAGCATTTATAGACCTCTCTAGGCAGGCACACACAGGGTTAACTCTAGCAGCAATCCCGGATAGTTTGCCTGTGTGCTGAGAGGAGGGGGGAAAAGAGGGAGGGGGGAAGAGGCAGAGAAGCTAGCACGCCCCTCAATTCAACTCCCATTCACAGACAGAGGCTGAAAGCTATTAATGAGACAACTCCTTTAAGGCTCCTACCCTGTTTCCCCGAAAATAAGACAGCGTCTTACATTAATTTTTGCTCATAGAGATGTCGTATGTCTTATTTTTTCCACAAATAAATTATAGCATGCTATACTAGTGTGTGTTTGTGTGTATATATGTATATATATGTATGTATGTGTGTATATATGTATATATATATATATATATATATATATATCTTAAAGTTTAGAGTCACAAACCATAGGATATATGTATATAAAGGACATTTTATGGCAGCTGCAGTAACTTATCTCAAAGGATGGGAAATGTGACATGCTGGGACTTGTAGAACTAGAAGTTCCAGCATGCCCCATCAGCCATCCTGTGAGATGTGTGTGTCAGTATCATTGCTCTGTTCTCCCCCCTCTTCCCTCTATTACTTACATGTACTTTCTGTCTCCTGTCCTGGGATGTTTGGGATCTGTGGTGACATCAGTCACATGACCTCCCTGCACAGGTCCTTCAACACTCTGCTACAACAGTATGTTCCAGGGCTGTTTCTCGGGGTGAGCAGAGCTTGGGAACACTCGCCCCCTCTCCACCCCATTCTCTCTGCCCACCCTTAGGCACAGCCCTGTGTATGGGGATCTGCAGCAATGATTTCCGCTATGTCTTATTTTTGGGGGGTGCCTTATATTAGGGAATTCAACAAAATCTCTGCTATGTCTTACTTTCGCGGTTGACTTATTTTCAGGGAAACACGGTATGTGCATGAAGCTGCTGTAAAGTATCTTTCTGACTGCTGTTAAAGCAGTGCAAGCAAGAATGTCTTCCCCACAATCATATATAGACGGCTTAATAGAGAAATCTACAATCAGGAAATAAAAACGACTGAGAGGAAAAGAATATGGATCAGGAGCTTGATTTAATAAGTAAAAAAAAATAAAAATTGCGACAGATTCTCTTTAAGCAGTGACCGATAGGCAGGGATTTTACCGGCCGGCCTGTCAGTCATCCTATTAACAAGCACAGTAATCAGTTTGTCTGCACCATGAAACGTCTGGTAACAGAAAACAGTAGATGGCGTTTAGCGTAGAGGTTGTTAGATAAGGTAGGGTGCTCTTAGTGTAATACTATAGATTGTGTCCCTTTTACATGATGTGATGACCCAGCTCGCTTGGCCTTCAGCATGGCTGCTTACAGAGAACAGTAGGTTGCATTTAGTTTTAGGCTATGTTCACACGGCTTATTTGGACGCGGTTTTCGGAGCGCTGCCGCGCCCAAAACATACTCACCCAAGTTCATTTAACCCCTTAAGCCGAAAGCCTGAAAAGAAGTTAATGACCAGAACATTTTTTTTTAGTTTTTGTCTCCTTGCGTTACAACAGTTGTAACTTTTTTTTATTTTTTCAATGACGCAGTTGTATGAGGCCTCATTTTATTCTGGACAAGTTGTATTTTATGGGGGAATAGCTGTATCGCTTCCTTACTTCGGCTCATTCACACTGCTTTTAGCTTCCCAGCTCTGTGAATGCAGGGGCGTTTCTTCCCCTCCCAGCTGGATGACCTCATATCACTGTGTCTCTCCCTATCAGTCTTCTTTTATAAGAGCTGTATACATACCACAGGCTGCATTCAATCTAATCTGAGCACTGATCTCCTCTCACAGCTGGAGATGTATTACAGCTTTCTAAGAACGGCACAGATCTGCGTGTATGCAGGAGAGTTAGGCACAGGGACAAAACTGTCATGTTTTCTCATTGTACAATCTGTTGCAGTCTGTTTCTGCTAGGTGTGGAGACAGAAAATGCTACGGCCCCTAACTCTGAGTCAGACACACAGCTCTGTGAATCGACCCAGGGGCTGTACAGAATGTAAATGAGCTCTCAGCTAGTGAATTGCAAGGAGGAGGGATCAGGAGGGATTAGACCCACACTGGATATCAGTGTAAATAAAAACACAAGATAAGGAATACTGTGAATACAAGACAGCTTTGCTAATGACATCCAATTGCAAAGTTGCTTGATTTCACTGTCCCCTTATTCTGAAGACCATTTAATGAAACGATAACACCCCTTTAAGTTCACTTAGAAATTATTGCAGATTTTTATTACTTTTTTTTGTTTCTTTACATTTTTTTTTTTTACACCATTCACATTCCACACTTAATAACTTGTTAGATGAATTCTACAGGTTATTACGGTCGTGTGGATACCTAATATGTGTAGGGTTTCTTTTGTTTGTAATGTATGCACAATTATCTTTTATGAAATATTTATTTTTATTTTATTTATTTTTTATTCATTTTTTTTACACTTTTTTATATTTTTTACTTTTTTTTTTCTTTTTAATCCCCTGAAGGGAGAACTGTTTTACTTTTTTTTTTTTTTTTTTAAGACTTGGTAATGTACTAGCATATTCATATATGCTAATACATTCTAATCTGTGTCACACAGGCAGTGATCTGGACAGCACACAGTGTGTCCAGGTCACTGGCTTCATACACAGACAGCTCGGGGGCTACTCTAGGTCCCCAGAACTGACTGTGGAGACGTTCCCCGGGCTCTGTCGGGTCACCGGGTGTTCCAATCACCCGACAGATCAGGGAAACCCTTTGATTGCACTGCGGTCACGTACCGCTGCAATCAAAGGGTTAAAGCACCGGGGTGCGGAGGTTTCCTCCGCTCCCCGGTGCTTGCAGGAGCTGCGCTGGGATCAGGGTTGTGTAGTACAGCCCCGATCCCAGCGCAGCTGCATCGCCGGGCGCCGCAAACCCCGTAGTCTGCAGCGCCGCCACAAGACGTCGCTGCAGACAATCGACCCGCACCAGCTGACGCCAAAAGACGGTGCGCGGTCGTTAAGGGGTTCATTGATTCCTATGTAAAACAGCGTTTGTAATTCACACACGGCGAGGTTTTTACGCGCTTCTGTGAAAGCTGTTTTGGCCGCTGAATAAGAAGTGTCCTGTCAATTCTTGAAGCACGTTTTTGGAGCGTTTTTTGACCTGGCTATTAATTTGCATGGGTGAAAACAGTACGGAAAATCTCGTCCAAAAACGCGCCGAGAAACGCGCCTTAAATCTCTTCTGAAGAAGCGCATTTCAGGCGAGTTTTTGATGCTATTTTGGGAGCGGAAACGCTATGAGAACCGATTTGAAAACGTCGTCGAAATCGGCCGTGTGAACATCCCCTTAGAGCCGTCAGATGAGGTAGGATATGTTAGAAATACCGCAGGTTCTTTGTCCCCTTCAGCATGGTTGAAACGTGATCTCTTCAGGAAACAAAAAAACGAATCTGCACTAATGCAATGAAGTAAAATTGATCGGAGCGGGGGCTGTTTGCACACGGGGTCCGGGGGCGCCTCTATGCTGCCTTGTTGCTTTGATCGCTCAGCCGATGCGGGTTGCACCTGTCTGGTTTTATTACACAGCTTCTGAAGGATGTCTACCAACCTGTGATTGCTAAGTGCAGCTCTGTAATTGCCTCAGTAACAAGCTTGTCTGAAGATTGCTGCGGCAGGAGCGGCTTCCTGCTCCTCCTTGCACCGCTCATCTCATGCTGTCTGGAATTAGACATGTTTTGAGTGTACACAGTGCTTGGCGACAATCCGCGCGTCAAAACAAAAGCGGTAATTCGTCACGAAGTAGAGCCGGGCTCACATCACTCTGAGGCCTTTCAGAAGGGGAGATCTGTGTGGAGACCTTTTCATGGTTTTTACGGCGCAAAAATGTGAAACCAGACCCCACGACATTTGGCCTCATCCTTGTGCCTGTGCTTCCAGAGTGTAGGGTATAGTCTCTTCTGTGTATTTTGGCCTCATGTTGAGGAGCTCGTCTGCATTTGTTGTTCCGGGAAACAACAGAAAGGACCTTAATCCTTAATGTTGTTCTTTTGAAGCAGAAAATTCCGTCGTGTGAACATCCTCTTAAAGGGGTTTTGCCAAGAAGTGATTTCCTCACCTAACAGGCTGATACTCCCCTCTTGAGCCTTGAAAAAAAGGGGCGTTGTTTCTGTGTTCACAAAAACAAGTACCACCTCTGTAATGTCATCGCCCCACCTCCCATGCACGCTCCCAAGGCTGATATTCAGTCTCTGTAGATTAGCCAAACAATGTTTACTCAACTACAGAGGATAAATGTACTGTGCACAAGATATATGGGTTTTGTTTTCTCCCTCTTATCTGCTCAGGAGTAAAGATAAGCTCCAAGCAGGCAGAGTTCAATAACTACAGACAGGGAGGGCTGAGCAGGGAGCATCTGCATGTTTACTCAGTTAATTACAGTACAACCAGCGGATTCTCTATACAGCAGACACAGCCTCTGACACAGAGACAAAGCTAGTGCAGATGCCCAGTACCACTGCTTTTTTCTCCCCCTCCCCGCAAAGCTCACTCCTGCCATCACATAAGAAGTGCAAACAACGCAAGCCTGGCAAGGAGCTTGCCAGATCAGCTCCTGGTCCTAGCTAATGTAAACAGTCAGGAAACTAAGGTCATTTAAGTCAGGCTGCAGCTCTCAGAAGCTTCACTTTTTTTTTTAATCACATATATTTAGAAAAGTGATTAAATACCCATTTTGGAGGCTCCCATGTCAACATTAGATAATGGCACAACCCCTTTAATGATACTTTATTATTCTTATTTATCTTACAGCACTATTACTGTGCAAGCCAAGGGGTTCAGGTACATAATATAGGACAAATGCAATAACACTAAGTAACACACTGGTACAGAAGGAGAGAGGACCCTGCCCACAAGAGCTAACAATCTTACAATGATTGAAATTAGCGGAAATATTAAAGAGCACCTGTGACCGGTCAAGTTTAGAAAATTCTTATGTCATCCATGAAATAAATAGTCTGGAGCATCTTCTCTTATGATTCTGTGTTGTGCTGTTCCTCTGTTATTCCTCCTGGAAATGTATTACTGAATCAGTCAACTGGGTGTTACCATTCCAATTTTCAGAGGGCTGTGTCCCTATCCACACTGAATGTTAGGGCCGGGACAACTGGTAGGTAAAGGTAGGTAACTGCCTTCAGGTCAGGTAGAAATGGAGTGCCAGGAGGTATGTAGTGGCTGAATTTCTCATTGGGGTGGGGGGTGAAATATGTCTTATTTGCCTTTGTCCCAGTCCTGCTGACTGTCTCCACTGATTAGACAATGTAGGACTGTGCAGGGACACACCCTTAATTTGGTAACGCTCAGCTGACTGTTTCAGCCATGATTAGAATTGACATACAACTTTTTTCGAATCCGCCGGGCGGGGAGAAATTGGCATGTTCATTACCCTGGCGGAATACGCGCCGTGGATAATGAAAGTCTATGGGGCCGGCGGGCAGCGCCCCCGCCCCTTATTCAAGCCGTATTGCGGGCGTAATCCGTCTTGCAGTTACGGCTTGAATAAGCCGTGTGAACCGGGCCTTAGGATGCAAATCACTAAAGCAAGCCCTGTACAGAAAGTGAACAAGGAGGGGTGTGCTGGCTGACCTCCAAACTGAGTTGGGGTATGTCGCACGGCGTTTTGAATACATTTTTGGCATCTGAAAAACGTATTCAAAATCGCTGCTTAAAACACATCCAACATGGACCCCAAGTGTGCTGCGTATTTGGATGCGTTTTGGTAGCAGCAGAAACGCTTTCTGTAGTTTTAAATAGGGCGTCTGCCGCGTCAAACGGATCAAGAATTGACATAACAATTCTTTGAACATATCGCGCATCGGCGATCACTTATTGAAAGCAATGTAAATCCCACTGCACATTGTTAGATGCGTATTTGGGTCTGTTTTGGGTCCAGAACACTGATCCAAACGCATCTAAGAAACGCAGTGTGAATATCCCTTTACCGTTCCCTCATCTCATGCAGAGTTGTGATTTCTGCATAGTACTAGAATACAGGGTGTAACTCTACATGAGTTAAGTAATGCTATGAAGTGCTGGACATATTGCCCAATCAAATAGTAGAGGTGTCATAGGCTGTAATCCAGCATGTAGCACCACACATATCTGTATAAGTGGAACCCTTTGTATCACCTTATCTATGTGCAGTTATTATACAAGCATAGTAGGCATGTGAGTGGTTGTCTTATTAGTATTTTTGCATTTGTGCCGTCTTCCCTTGTATAATATTGTGGCTTTTTTTGGCATACTGGTGTGAACTGGCACTTATTCAATGTGCAGTTTTTTTTTAATCATTCAGTTGTTCCCTAGTGGATGGGTGTGTAAGCTATTTCTCATTAGTTATATGCACCTGTTAGGGCATGTTCACACGACGTGTTGAGTCTGTGTGAACATACCCTGTTTCCCCGAAAATAAGACAGTGTCTTATATTAATTTTTGCTCCTAAAGACGAGCTAAGACTTATTTTAGGGGATGTTTTTTTTTTTTTCTATGAACAATAATTCACATTTATTGTTGAACAAAACATCAACATGTATTAATATACTGTAGTGATTTCATCACAAACATCAGCATAAGCAGCCAAACTCTGAATTTCATAACTTAAAATGCACTTATCTTATTTTCGGGGAAACAGGGTACGCTTTTAGATACGTGTTTAGATCCTTCTGTCGGACCCTAAATGGACCCAAACACGCATGTAATAAATAGCAGTGTGATTTACATTGCTTTTAATATGTAACAGGCATCAGCGTTCACACGAGTGATCACCGATGCGTCTCATTGCGTCTTTCGGATCCGTTCCAAGAATGGTCATGTCAATTCTTGGTCTAAAAGACGCAGCAGGAGCCCTATAATAAACTATAGGGTACGATCCTGCTGCAGCCAAAACACAGCCAAACACGCAGCTGCATGTTGGGAGACGTGATGGATCCGTTTAGGATCTGTTCGGCAATTCCTTTTTGGATGCGATTTTCGGATCCAAAGCGGATCCAAAAACGCCGTGTGAACGGCCCCTTATATTTTTCCCAAGTAGCACAGGTGCTTGTGTTGCCTCCCACCGGCTTCAGTCCATAGTGCAGGCATTGAGCTGTAAGTATGGCCTTGCGGTTGTGTATTTAACTCTCTGAAGATTGCAACCTGTGTCCCTTTGATTGGGATGGGAAATCCAAGTGTCCGTGCAGATAATGAAGAATATCTTATTGGGATTCCTAATCGTCGCCGCTTCTTTGATGCAGAATATGTTGAGATTCCTCATTGGACAGCAGAGAGGCGGATTAGCTTCAATGAAGAGTGGTTTATCCACGTAAAAGAAAAAGCAAAATCCGCTGCTTTATATTTACAGACGGTCAGATCTGCCTAAATGTTGCAGATTTTAAATGCAGGTTCTGTGATGTTTCTGCAGTGTGAGTGTACCCCAACAGCTGAGCTCTTATAATGCAGTGGAAGAGTTCGCTTTTTGCACTGTTTAGCAGCTCTTCGCACAATGCAAATTAACAGAGCAAGCACTGTGCAGAAAATGAACAAGCAGGGGATGCTCTGAGGCATGTAGAATTGGTATAACTCGGCATAAGATCTCGCAATATTACTCAACTTTTTATGTAAAGCTATAGAGACCGCAATCACAAGGGGTCTCTGTGCCAGGCCACCTTATATGACAACTGTTGACCTATCCTTCCATTAGAAGGGTGTTCCCACCATGCATTTTAAAGTTTTCTCACTACAAAGATTAACTTTCAACATGTAGGGACAGGTAACTGAAGACTTCTTTCAAAATACATTAGTCTTTTGATTTTACCTTAGCCAGGAGATAAGAGAGATTATATCTGCTCAAAGTGCACACAGGTTTCTATAGGTGCCCATTCATATATCTGCTATGTGATGAGAGCAGAGTGAGTTCCCCATGGTGGGAAAGCTCACTCTGAGTAGATTAGTTATCTCTTAACAAGATTAGCTTTTGTTTACAGATAAGCAATTGTTTTCACTCCTTAAAGCACATGTAGCTTTGTTTACTAAAAATTAGAAGAAAAGCTAAATATGCTAATCACTGTTATAGAACCACCCGCGATGGGAAGGAAAAAGCTGGCTGTGACTGTTTAACACATGATGAGAAACCCCTTAAAGGTTTATCGTCAGGATATGTCAACAAAGTGTGCTAGGTGCCTCGGGACCTGCACTTATCTAGGGAACGGGCCCCCGAAAGTGTCAGCTCAGAATGCGGATCCAGTCAGGCTGGCACAGGACTCTCCTTTCTGTTCTGTAGGAGTCCCTGTACAGGAGAGCGGCATGTTCTATACTCGGAACTCCCATAGAACAGAATGGAGAGTCGTGTGCAAGCATGACCCGCTCTCCATTCTGTGCTGAGACTTTCGGGGGTCAGTTTCTGAGATAGGTGTGTGTCCCACTTTCATGGCATATACTATTGATATGCCATTAAAGGTGCATGGTGGGAACACCCCTTTAAGAAGAGCCACAACTCCGTAGGCTACAGGTCTATAGTGTGTAGGTGCCTCTCCGACCTCTATGAAGCGAGATTTAACCCTTGATTGGCCACATCTAGTCTTGTAAATAGTGGTTCATTGTAGTAGGCACCTCTGCTGGAATGCATGCACCCCCAGCCCCTCCAGCCACTGCATGCTGAGAGCGCAGCGTGTTCACTCCAGCGATGTGTCACGTTTCAGTCACACTTAGATGCAAGCGTCAGAATGATGAGGAAAAATCAGAAGGAAGCGTTTAGACTCCACAAGCGCACGCCGTGACAGCTCGCAGCAAGAATCAGCCTAGCACTGCCTACTTATCTCTCCTCATTTACGGCATTACCCAGAGTAATGACATGCTTGCGGGAAATCACATCTCATCAGCTGCACTAATCCCCTTCCCTAAGAACCAATTCTGATGTTCACAAGCGCAGCAATAACCATCTCGAGGCATTCTCTTTATAAGACGTTATGTGTGGCTGTGGCAGGAGAGCTTAGTCTGCAGTGATTTATCCCTTTAGTGGATGTTTTCCTTAACAGCTTCTTACGCCTCTAATATCTTGTAGGTTAATGCATGTACCGGTAACCACCAGGCCGCTTCTTGTGTGTAGTTAAAGCAGTTGTCCATTTTGAACAAAAAAAGCTGTACCTGTAGTGAAGGGCTAGAAAAACCCCCCAAAACAAACAAAAAAGGTTGAGACTGATGCTATTTGGCTGCAGTATCAAGTGAGTACTGAGTGTGACGTCATCTACGGAAGCATTGGCAGCCAAAAACAAAACTGGTTTCACAGGCGAGATTAGATATATAAAAGTCGGTTTACCTGTTGCCTAAAGGATTTGTCTCACCGTGCTGTTTCACAGAGCCAAAAGCAGCTTCAGATTCATGCTTTCTTACTCTTCCTGGTCAGGCTTTGCGTGGTTCTATAGCAGGGATTAGCAGAACAGGTCTGTATTCACAGCTCTTCTAATTGCGCTGACATGAGAGCAGGAGATGTTATCTATAATGCAGAGAGCTTCAGAGCTTCACGTAAATAAGCAAG
The DNA here is from genome assembly GCA_025379985.1 of Phyllomedusa bahiana. NCBI lineage: Eukaryota > Metazoa > Chordata > Amphibia > Anura > Hylidae > Phyllomedusa > Phyllomedusa bahiana. The sequence continues at coordinate 55,710 of JAODAL010005586.1, read as the reverse complement.
TACCGTAGTCTCTTTTGTTTGTTAGAGAAAACACACTGTTCTCAAGCTGCCGGCAGTCCTGTTTACCAGTCCTGTGCTATCAGATAAGACAAAGAGCAGAGAGAGAAGGGGAGAGCAGGTCGGTAACCATAGACAACCCCTTTAACAGATTAACGATCCACAGCTGATAGATGCATGGAGAAGTCAGAAGCTCTTTGACTTTTCAGTAAATGAGTTTTCTCCACAAAACTCCAGCATCCAAAAAGTGAATTAAAAAGTTGCCTCCTTTATTTTAAATACAAAAGCATCTTGAAATCTATACATGATCTTATCAGCAGCCCTGATGCGGGTGGGAGAAAGATTTTCCTCCGTCATAGCATAACCTTATAACAGCGTACACCACCTTAAATATGCCCAATTACATGACCCCCAACACATGAGCATTTGTTCAAATGGGACACGTAAAAGACACAAAAAACACGTTAAAAACTGTTTCATCTCCAGTATGGTATCATTTTCAATAATGATACAACAGGTCATGTTTTAAAGGGGTTTTCTCACTACAAAGCTTAGCTTTCAACATGTAGGGTCAGATAATTGAAGACTTTTTTTTTTTAAATGTCTCTTGATTCCTCCCCCCCCCCCTCCCTCCTCGTCAAGAGGTAAGAGGTTTTATCTGCTCCGAGTGCACACAAGTTTCTCTGGTTTGCTGTCCTGCTCTCTCTGCTCTTTGTCTCATCTGAGAGCATGGAGTGACATCACCACAGGTCGCTGGCAGCATTAAAACAGAGTGTGTTATCTCTAACAAACAAAGGAGATTAAATTTGATTGTATACTTTGAGCTCTGAAGTCCTCTGCACTATAGATAAGATCTCCTGCTGTCATTTCAGTGCAATTAGAAAAGCTATGAATAGGAAGCTGGTATATTAATCACTCACTGCTATAGAATCACCCACAGCCTGACCAGAAAGAGACACGTGAATCTAAAGCTGCTTGTGGCTCTGTAAAACAGTGTGGTGAGACCCATCGGAACACGAGTACCTAATTAGATATCCGTTGTGATTCCCTATTGTTCTCAAATGGCTACTACGCTCCCCCTCACCGCCTTAGTTGATTAGAAATTGTCTTAAGGTACACTGTAGTGCCAGGACTTTTGCTTACCTGCAGCTCCATATCCCCTTAGCGCAGTTTCGACATCAGTTTGTGCTTAGGGGCAAACCCGTCTCATCCCAAACCACTTAAAGCTTTCATGGGTTTTAAGACATTTTATACTCTTGACAACCACAGGTAAAACCTGAATTACAAACTAAGCAAAAATCGTGCTCTACTCCGATGCTCCTGGTGTCTGAAAGGAAATGTGAGAAAATGCCACCCAGCACTTTACACTCAGGGGCACCCACGTGCAATCTGGCATCAAAGCTTAAAGGGGTTGTCTCACTACATTGATTCATCTCACCTCAGTCCTGTTTTCTTGGTTTCATTTTGAATTCAGGGGCATGTTTACTGGCTTCCACTAGGCTGCAGTAGAAGCCAGGTCTGTAGCTATAGCAACCAGTGCTGGCAGCCTATCAGGAGAGATTGAACAGGTCTGTAGCTATAGCAACCAGTACTGGCAGCTATCAGGAGAGATCAAACAGGTCTGTAAATATAACAACCTGAGGAGCTGATGCAGCCCATACAAGAGGAGATATCTCGGAATAGGTAAGACATGGTTAATGGACATATATTGCAAAGTGACTTGTTTTTGCAAGATCTTTAACATAAAAAGCAGCAATCCTTGTAGTGAGACAACCCCTTTAACATTTTGTGAAAAATCTGCATACCAGCAAATGTTTGTGGCTAAAAGTCTTATGCAGGCTGAGTTGGCGATGCACAGCGCCTCCGAAAAATAAAAGTACACAATGTGAGGAGTTCATGCATGTCACTTATGTTTATGTCTGCCCGCAGTAATTGCCAGCACTGAGACGCGGTCTGCGATCCGATGCCAGGAAACATCCAAGCATGGAGTTGACAAATGTCATCTTTAGGTGCAGGGAGAGACATGAAACTGCTCAACTGCTTCTCCTTTGGTCGAAGCCCCCATTCCCAAACATAAAAAACACCTCACAGACGCCACATATCCTTCCCTGATTGGTAACAGCAGTGACACTACTTCTTTCCGGGTTACCCACCCCCCCCCCTCTAAAGGACTGGAATCGGTAAGATTGTTAATTACACGAGGAAATGATCCTGTGCCCAAATCCACCTCCCCACATCCTCCACCAGAGCTCATTGGAGATTGTACAGGGCAGAGATGACCAAAAAGTGCTGGTATCAGTGAGAGGGGTGATAACGTGAGGAAATGGTCCTGTATTCCCACTACACCTCCACCTGAGGGCCAGAAGATTGTACAGCAGAGAGATGACCATACAGGGCTGGGATCATTAAGGGCAGGGTGACAGGGCTTTTTCAGACCCAAAATGTCGGCCCCAAAAAAAAAAAAGGCGTTGTTTCGGGCCGTGCCAGTACAAAAAATTACAGCGGGGAAAATGGCCCGGACTGCCCGAGGCAGATTACTTACCATCACCGTGTAAAATGCCTCAAAAGAATTTACGCCAATTTCTTCTGTAGGCGCGGACGTTAGTGGCGTCTGAGCGACAATGCTGATTTTACATAGGGTGGGGTTATACCCTTTTACAGTTAGATTTGGGCTGAGTCGGACAAAAAACTCGCCCAAAATTTGGCATCCCCACCCGGCATGAATCCCCCAAGAAGGGATAACAAAGGGAAATTTTCCCGTAAGTGGTGGCCAAAATTTTTGGCCCCCTGCAATTCTGCAGATAAATACTCGTTTTTCCTGAAAATGATTGCAATCACAAATTCTTTGGTATTATTATCTTCATTTTTTTGTCTTCAAGGGGGGAAAAACCACAAAAAGAATTGTCATAAAGCCAATTGGATATAATTCCACAACAAACAAAAAAAGGGGGGGGAAAAAAATATTGGCCTGTTTAAAAATCATGTGATGTTCTCTAATTTTGGGGTTTATTAACAGCCCGAAATTTAAACCTGTGGCACCAAACAGGTTGTTGGCAAAACTAAATCACCTTGCAGCCAGTTGCTGGATTAAAAGTTGACTCAACCTCTGCCCTGTGCCCTTTGTGTGACCACTTTGGAGGGAGAAAAGAAAGAAGAAAAAAGAACTTTTCTGGGGACTTGAGAAAACCCAAAATTTTGAGGAAACCAGCAATCTAAAGGCTACAAGTCCTCCCCAAAGACCTTGATTTTTCCCGTGCTACCGTGCGCAGTGTCACCAAATGGTTAAAGCCCATGGCACTGGGGGCTAACCTCCCCCATGGCACTGTGGAAACCTCCCAGATTTAAAGCCAATGGCACTGTGGTAACCCCCCCATGGCACTGGGCTAACCTCCCTAGAGGTTAAAGCCCCTGGCATGTGGCTAACCTCCTTTTAATGTGGACAGAGCCATGGCACTGTGGCTAACCTTAGATGTGGGGGACCCCATGGCACTGTAGCTTAACCTCCCCAGGGACTGTGGTTTAACCTCCCATGGCACTGTGGCTAACCCCCTAGATGAAAACCCCCAGGCACTGTGGCTAACCTCCCTAATGTGGATGGAGCCCATGGCATGGGCTAACCCCCTAGATGGGATGGACCCCATGGCATGGGGGCTAACCTCCCTTGGCACTGGGACCTCCCCATGGCACTGGGGCAAACCCCCCCAGGCACTGGGGGGAACCCCCCCCCGACACTGGGGCTAACCCCCCAGGGACTGTGGCGACCTCTTAGATGGGCCAGAGCCCAGGCCCGGGCAAAACCTCCCATCATTTTGGGGCAAACCCTCCTTGGACTGTCTAACCCCCCATGGCACTGTGGTTTGACCTCTCTAGGTGGCGGCCCCATGGCCTGTGGCAAACCCCCCCGGTGAATTTGGGGTCCCCCCCCCATGGCCATTTTTTTTTTTTTTTAAAATTTTTTTTTTACACCCCCCCCCCCCCCCCCCCCCCCCCCCACCCCCCACCTTTTGGGGGGGCTCCCCCCTTTAAATTTTTAAAAAATAAGATGTGGCCCCCCCGGGGAGGAAAAAAAAAACAGACGAGCGATTTAAACGCAAGATTGTGTGGTGGTGGAAAAAGAACCTCGACTAAATCCAAACAAGTTCAAGCTCCCCTGAGTCCGGGGGGTAAAAACATGGGGTTTAACCCGTTATAAGTCGGGGCTGGAAAGGGCTGCATTAAAAAAAAAAATCCACTTTTACCCAAAATAAAAAAGGGGGAAAGGTTTTGGAAAGCTTTTTTGGGGGTTTTAAAAATTCCCTGGAAACCCTTTTAAAACGTTTTGGAGAATGTTCTCTGGTGGGGGGATGAGACAAAAAAGCTTTTTGGGAAAAGGCTAAAAAAAAAAAAAAAAAAAAAAAAACAAAAGAGTTTCAAAAAAAAAAAAAAAAAAGAGGTTTTTCAAAGAAAAGAACACGGTCCCCTACAGCCCAAACTGGCGGGTTCCCTGATTTTTGGGGTTGCTTTGCTGCCTCTGGACTGCTTGACCGTGTGCTGGCATTATAAAGTCTGAAGACTCCAACCATTGTGCAGATAAATGTGGGGGCCCAGTGGGGGGAAAAGCTGGGTCTCCCCAGAGGCATGGGTCTTCCAGCAGGACAATGACCCAAAAACACACCAAAAAGCACTAGAAAATGGTTTGAGAGAAAGCCGGGTCTTTAAAGGGGCCGCAATGAGTCCAACCTGAATCCCATAGAACACCTGTGGAGAGATCTACAATGGCAGATTGGAGGAGGCCGCCCCCTTCAAAATTTAGGGGCCTGGGCTTTGCCAAAGAAAATGGGCCTTTAAAATTCCACGAGAATTTTAAGAAAACTCTTGATGGTCACCGGAAAGGGTTTTTTTTTCGGGGGATTATTTTTGGCTTTAAAAGGGTTTTGGCCCAATTTTTGGCTGGGGTTTTCCATACTTTTGTCCCGGGCCCTTTTTTTTTGGGGTTTTGTGTGAAATGATCAATGATTTGATTTTGCTTCATTCTTTTTGTGTTTTTTCATGCAAGCAAAAAAAAATGAATTATTAAAACCAAAGGAATTTGTGTTTTCATCATTTTCAGGAAGAAACGAGTTTATCTGACAGAATTGCGGGTGGGCCAAATTTTGGCCACCAAAATATCCCCACCCCTGAGATCACTGGAGGTTGTACAGGGGAGAGAGGACCATAAAGGGCTGGGATCAGTAAGGGTAGGTTGACATAACAGCTTTTTCGGCATCGTCAGCGCCAAAAATTCGTTGTTTCCTTGTTGAACAGTTTGCGCTCGCTTGTGCGAACTTTCAGCGAGCAAACGGCCCGGACTGTCTGAATCAGATTTCTGGCCTCCTTATTGATTTCGGGTTTGTTGATTAATACTCATGTAAAATCGGCAGCAAATAATGAAGACGAAAAAAAAAAAGGGTTGGGTGTTTAAAACCCTTACGTAATATTGGACTCGGGGAAAAACCGGGGCGCAGAATCTGCGTCCAAATCCACCATGTGAACATACCCCAAGAGGGATGATAACACAAGGAAATGTTTCGGTATCCCCCCTCCATTTCAGATTATTGGAGATTGTACAGGTGAGAGATGACCATAAAGGGCTGGGGTTCCAAGAAGTTCCAAGAAAAGGGGGATAAGTTGAGGAAATGATCCTGTGCTTCTCCCTTCCCCTAATTTTGGAGATTGTAAAAAGAGGACTGATGACCGGAAAGGGCTGGGGTATGTGAGAGGGGTGATTAGGTGAGAAAATGATCCTGTGCCTTTCTCCTCTCCACCTGAGATCACTGGAGATAGTACAGGTGAGAGATGACCATAAAGGACTTTGATCCATGAGAAGGGTGATGACTTGAGAAAATGAATCCCCCCCGCACCCTCCATTCTATCCTTCTGAGGTCACTGGGGCCTTACTTTTGATTGTGGGTCTACCCCTTTAAAGGGGTTGTCTCACTACATTGATTCGTCTCACCTCAGTCCTGTTTTCTTGGTTTCATTTTGAATTAGGGGCGTGGGAATGGTTCATGGTTCAGTTAAAGCCGGTTGTAGGGGTTAGGGAAAACAGTGGGGGGGGTATTGGGGAAATTTTTTTTGGGGGGGGGGGGGGGGGGGGGGGCATGGGGGGGGGGGGGGGGGGGGGGGGGGGAAAGGGGGGGGTCTGGGCTATAGTGACCTGAGGAGCTGAGCGCCATACAAGAGGGGATATCTCAAATAGGTAGGACATGTTAATGGACACATATTGCAAAGGTTTTTGCAAGATTCTACTACTGGGGGTGCAGTTAGACTATGGGACACAGGGGCTGGGCTATAGCGACCGTGCTTTTCAGCCCCATCGGGGGAGATCCTTTTAGGGCTGTAGCATAGCACCTGGGTTTAAATGATAAAAATCCTACAATAAGGGTTATCTAGAAATAGTTAGGACACTGTTAATGGACAAATTGCAAAGCAACTTGTTTTTGCAATTTCTTTAACATAAAAAGCCATCCATGTAGTGAGACAACCCCTTTAAGGACCACACCTGCGTGCGATTTGTATGTTTACCCTGTTGCTGACATTGAGAAACGGAAGCCTATTGATTAGCCTTTTGGAAAAAGGATGTAATTTTTCCCCCGCGGCGGGCCCCCCAGTGCCTTGTCTTGAGTGAGGGGGCTCCTTTTTGTTTTTGTAAACCCGTCGGGGGGGGGAATTTGGCAGCAATTATCATTTGAGAACAGTCGCTGCAGGTGATTTTTCACGTATTGTTTACCATGAGATGTGTGTTTGAAAAAAGTTATTGCACATTGGGTAGCGGGGGTTTGGCCCCCAGCCCTTACACCGCTGTGTGCTTGATCTTGCAGCCTTTTTGGGAACACAGAAGAGGAGTACTCCCCGATTCTAGGCGTTTCCGTCTTGCGGAGCTCCCTCATCGCCCCAGTGCTTTCAGCCCCCCTCCCGTGTTTTCAGGTCACCAAAAAGGAAAGGTCAGTGAAAGCCTTAATGATGGGGGCCCTAAAGCCCAAATTTTTAGGCTAGTTAACGGGTATTTTCGGGTGTCATACGCTGCAATTACGCCGGGTTGATTTTTGGGAGTCGCGCTGCCCGGCTCGGGGGGGCCCCGGGGCCCCCCTTCCATAGCATGCATTACTCGCAGCGGTATTCGCCGCAAATAATTTTAGGGCACTTATCTCCCCGCGTGTACAATACGATCGTATTGTACGAACAGGGAGAGGAGGCGTAATCCATAGTTCTCTGAGAACTATGGATTACCGTAATTTCGGCACACCTCTCGTCGGTATTAGAGCGCAAATACGATGCAAAATGCGCGCCAAAATTTGCCCGTGTGAACATACCCTTAGGAGTCGTATTGTGTTGGATAGCGGTTGTGTGAAGTTAGCGCTCGTCCTGGTCATTACGGTTTTTCTGTAGAGTATTTGCTGCCTGTGCTGTATATTTGATGCTTATCAGTCCACCTGCCTGACCCGCTTGTGCCGCCTATTTGCAGCTGGCTCCCGGCAATGCCTGGCGCTGTCCTCACTGTAAACAGCTTCAACAGGGCAGCATTAAACTCAGCCTGTGGACCCTGCCCGACGTGCTTATACTACATCTGAAAAGATTCAGACAGGTAAGATGGCGTCCGCTCTGCAGAGCTGCTGCTTTTCTGGTTCCTCTAGGGAAGGCTTGAAAGCTTTACTAACCCACTGACCATCTGCTGGTGCTCCTACCAACCATAGATCTGATGCAGATACTCTGGGATATCTATAGGCTAACCACTTCTCAATTCTCCTCACTTAATGGGGTTTTCTGGTTTACAAAATTTATTTTTAAATACCCCTTTCCGAATTAATTTACATGGGGAGGGTCTCGCATTGAAGGACCCCCATCAATTAGTGGGAAATAGCTCCAAATCCTGGGGGGGCCTGATTTTCTTAGTTGCCATATAAAGTTCAATTTTTCCTGTGGGAGGCGGTGCATTCAATTGAACAGTGAATGCCAGAAAATTGAACACTTCATACCAAGTTTCTCAGGGTCCCAGTTTACACAAGGTCCTCTGCTAATGCTGCTTTTTTTTTTTTTTTTTGACCCAGCACAGTCAACCCTCACAATTGGTGGCATCAGTGAGCAGACTAGGCCATATCCTAATGTTATACCACCAATACCTATGCTGGGATAATCGCTTTAAAGGTGTTCTCCAGTTTAGAAAACCCATTTTCTTACCCCCTATTAAAAAATTATGAGTTAGTAGAGGGAAGACCGCTGTTACAGTTCATTATTGTTCAGGCAGAGTCAGAGCAGTTGCAAAAAGCTTCTCTGGCTTAGACAACCCTATATATCACAGAGCTCAACTCCTCTCCTCTATCACATAACCCTATATATCACAGAGCTCAGCTCCTCTCCTCTATCATATAACCCTATATATCACAGAGCTCAGCTCCTCTCCCTCTATCATATAACCCTATATATCACAGAGCTCAGCTCCTCTCCCTCTATCACATAACCCTATATATCACAGAGCTCAGCTTCTCTCTCATATAAACCTATATATCACAGAGCTCAGCTCCTCTCCCTCTATCACATAACCGTATATATCCCAGAGCTCAGCTCCTCTCCCTCTATCATATAACCCTATATATCACAGAGCTCACCTTCTCTCCTCTATCTTATAACCCTATATATCACAGAACTCAGCTCCTCTCCTCTATCATATAACCCTATATATCACAGAGCTCAGCTTCTCTCCTCTATCATATAACCCTAAATATCACAGAGCTCAGCTTCTCTCCTCTATCACATGAGCTATCCAGTTCCACAACACAGACTACTGTTTACATGCTTTATTAATAGATGTTCCCATCTAAGAAATGTTATCGATGGTATATGATGGGTGCAGGTCCCATCTATGGGGCCTGCACCTTCCTTGAGAACAGACCTCTAACGGTCTCCTTGTAGAACAAAGTAGGTTTCGCTTCCTGCTGTTCTATTCTGTTTTATGGGGGGCTCTTAGTATAGCCGAGAACACCTATCCACATGCAACAAATGTATTAGATGGAATCACCCCTTTAAGACATATGATAGAAAGGGACGGGATTCCTAAAAAGAGCCACTCTGACGCCTATGGCTAAGCCACATGTCACATGGTTGCATCTTCATTGGAATGGATTGCCAGCCAAAATGTCCTTCATTGATGTCCGTTAATTGCTGGGGATTCAGGCGCTGGTCCTGCGGCCCTCATCTGATAACAGTTCATTCATACATTATTATACAGCGGCTATAAGGTTTTCCATGGTGTATCTGATCTTAAAGGGGTTGTCTCACTACATTTTACCTCAGTCCTGTTTTCTTGGTTTCACTTTGAATTCAGCGGCGTGTTTACTGGCTTCTACTAGGCTGCAGTAAAAGCCAGGTCTGTAGCTATAGCAACCAGTGCTAGCAGCCCAGGAGAGATTGAACAGGTCTGTAGCTATAGCGACCTGAGGAGCTGATGCAGCCCATACAAGAGGGGATATCTAGGAATAGGTAGGACACTGTTAATGGACACATATTGCAAAGTGACTTGTTTTTGCAAGATTTTAACATAAAAAGCAGCAAACCCTGTAGTGAGACAACCCCTTTAAGTGTATGTTCTTACACTGAATTTTTTATTTAAAAAATCCATTGAGAATTTCCATATCCGAGGCAGACCCTTGGGTTGCTGCTGCAATGTCAGTTCATTCAGGAGGGCTAATCTGCATTTTACTACCTAATGCAATTTTTGGGTTTCCTCTGGGATGGGTATTTCAAATCCGTTTTAGAAAACGAAAATCAGTTCGTAATGTACTAGAGAGAAGATTTCATGCATGTGAATTTGCAATGGTGTCTGCCTGTCCGTAACCATCTTTGTCTGCACAGGATGCAGATCGCAGGGTGAAGCTGCAGAACATGATCCGCTTCCCATTAGTAGGATTGGACATGACGCCCCATGTGGTTAAGCGCAGTCAAAGTTCCTGGAGCCTCCCGTCGCACTGGTCACCATGGAGACGTCCTTATGGCTTGGGGCGTGATCCTGAGGACTTCATATATGACCTGTATGCCGTGTGCAATCACCATGGCACCATGCAGGGGGGTCACTATACAGGTATGTTGGGGACAAAAATCCAAGCAGGAATGCAACAGAAGCCACGATTTACCGATGACCTTTTCCTGGTTTCCATCTTTTTTTTTTACTGGAATAGCCAGCATGCCACACTGTTGTGTCAGCAAGTGATGGAAAACAAATCTGCAGTGTCGGCTCTCCAGCTGTTGGGCAACTACAACTCCCATCATAATCTATATCAGTTAGCATGATGGGAGATGTAGCTTGCCGACATTGCAGAACCCTGTACTAGTGGGACGACGATAACAAAAATAAATGAAAATAAAAAAATGTTCACACCCCTCCAGCTTCCACAGCTCCAGCGTTCCCTGAGAGTTCCCCTTTGATAATATCATTTAAATGATACGGCAAGTTTCTCTGGTTAGTCGTCTTTCCCCACCTCCCTCATCTCTCATTGCTCTAAGCTGCCGTCACTCACTCAGTCTGTCCATGGTGAGTCATCTGCTGCAGAGTCTTTATCTCTAGCAATAGACTTTTATAAGCTTCTCATTTAGTCAAGTAAACACTCTTTAGAGCTCTGAGTACTACACTCTTGCATTCATTTTAACTGTAAGAGCAATAGCTAGGTACAACAGAGCCGATATGTCAATCATTGCTATAGACCCACCCACAGCTCGAACAGCATGTGCAATTCTGAAGCCGACTGTGAAATTGCATGGTAAGAGAAGCTTTAAGAAGCTCTGGAGAGTTGACGTCTTGAAGTGAGTTAACGGTGTGGATTTTTTTTTTCATTTTTGGATAATTGTTATTTCTGAGTAGGCAAAACCTGTCCTGTTTTTAAAGCATACCTCCAATTAGAACACAACCTTCCTTGTATCAACAGTATGAGCAAATGGAGGAGTCTCCATCTCTCCTTCCTCTCGCTTTCTTTCCTTCGCCGCTAATTACTAAGGGAATCCATCCTAAGGATAAGGTTCGTGCTTTGCTTAGAACTCTGTTACAGCTGACCATAGGAGTCGATGGAGGGGTGAGGAAGGATAAGGAGACAAACAAAGATGGGGCTAGCTGCATTGCTTAATCTCACATCAGTTCTGGATTCGCAACTACACTGCTCCTTACTGCCGTCTAATGTCTTGCATGCAGCTTCTTGTGTGTTAGAGAGTCTATTACTTTTACTTTCTCCCACTCCCCTCTTGATAGATTAGAATGGGCAGCTGTAACCTGAGCTCTCAGTCAGGCAGAAACTTTGACTCCCCTCCTCTGCAAGAGGAATTCTCTCAGGAATTTATGATAGAGTGCACAGGGGATAAAACGAAAAAACGACGTAGGAAGGAGGCTGGTAAAAGAAGGAAGCATTTTTCTGTAATAAAATATATTTTGTATACAATTGGTTTATGGAAAGTTGTGTTATAGTTGCAGGTGAAAGCACACGACCATCAAAATTTAGTTTTTTTGCAAATATTGATACGCCATATGTGTTACATGACTTCCTGGTATGTGTCTCTGACTTCCTCTCTGGGAGTTTAGCAGTTAGAGGATTGCTTGGGGGTTCTCTTCTAGGCAAACTATAGTTTGGGAGTGGTGAGTGTTATCAGCAGGACCTTTATATGTGGGAAGAGAGGCTGCCCAGTGCAGAAAAAGTCTAATCTTCGCTATCCCTGTCCAGAGAACAATGGAGTGATTATTACGTCATTACCTACTATTTGTAATGAGACTACATAGTTATAGGCAGCACCAACAGTAAAGTGAAATTAGTCACCCCTACCTTTACTAATCATAGTGCGATCACGGTGTGTTTGATCCGAAAAATGCATTCAAAAGTGCGGCTTATATGGCATCCAAAACGCATGCAGGTGCATGTTTGGATGCATTTGGCTGCAGCAGGATCGTACCCTGTAGTTTTAAATAGGGCGTCTGCTGCGTCAAATGGATCAAGAATTCACGCTAATTCTTTGAACGGATCCGAAGGACGCATCAGAAAGACGCACGTCAGCACGCATCGGGGATCACACGTCTGAACGCAGATACGGGTTTTACATTGAAAGCAATGGAAATCACACTGCACATTGTTAGATGCCTGTTTGGGTCCGTTTAGGGTTCGAAACACAGATCCAAACACACATCTAAAAACGGATTCCAACAAGGAGTCATCATGCCGTGTGAACATACCCAAATACACTCACCGGCCACTTTATTAGGTACACCATGCTAGTAACGGGTTGGACCCCCTTTTGCCTTCAGAACTGCCTCAATTCTTCGTGGCATAGATTCCACAAGGTGTTGCAACGATGCTCAATTGGTACCAAGGGCCCAAAGAGTGCCAAGACACACCATGACACCACCACCACCAGCCTGAACCATTGATACAAGGCTGTTTGGATCCATGCTTTCTTGTTGTTGACCCCAATTTCTGACCCTACCATCCGAATGTCGCAGCAAAAATTTCGAGACTCATCAGACCAGGCAAGTTTTTCCAATCTTCTACTGTCCAATTTCGATGGGGCTTGGGCAAATTGGAGCCTCAGTTTCCTGTTCTTTAGCTTGAAAGGATGGCACCCGGTGTGGTCTTCTGCTGCTGTAGCCCATCTGCCTCAAAGTTGGCCGTACTGTGCGTTCAGAGATGCTCTTCTGCCTTTGACCTCTGGCATCAACAAGGCATTTCCGCCCACAGGACTGCCGCTCACTGGATGTTTTTTCTTTTTCGGACCATTCTCTGTAAACCCTAGAGATGGTTGTGCGTAAAAATTTCCAGGAGATCAGCAGTTTCTGAAATACTCAGACCAGCCCTTCTGGAAAAACCAACAACCATGCCACGTTCAAAGGCACTAAAAATCACCTTTCTTTCCCCATACTGATGCCGGTTTGAACTGCAGGAGATTGTCTTGACCATGTCTACATGCCTAAATGCACTGAGTTGCCGCCATGTGATTGGCTGATTAGAAATTAAGTGTTAACGAGCAGTTGGACAGGTGTACCTAATAAAGTGGCCGGTGAGTGTAGTTTCTATGTAGTATTTACTTAGGACGGCTGAAATAAAAAATTGGCAAAAATTAAAAAAGAAAAATGTTCCTGTATTATTATCTATAACAAATTCTCCTTTTTGATGGAAATTTCCCTTTACATGTAAATAGTAATATATTCCTATAGAATAGTAGTAGTAATAATAACAACCTTTATATAGCGCCAACATATTCCGCAGCACTTTACAATTTGGAGGGTACAGACAAAAAGACAGACATTACACAATGAAAAGCTACTTACAGATGAGACACAAGGAGTGAGGGCCCTGCTCACAAGAGCTTACAATCTATGAGGGTGTATGGGTGAGACGAAGGGTTAGAAGTGCTAGATTTACAATGGTCCGGCCATGTGACATAAATATGGGGGGGTTTATATAGAATTCGGATGAACCTGCCACCCAGACAGTACAGCTATATACAGATAAGTGCCGAATTGTAGGGAGTGACAGAAATGTGTGCGTTAGAGGTGAGTGGGGGATGAAGGGTTAGCAATTAGGGATCTTGGTAGGCCAGACTGAAAAAATGTATTCTCAGAGATTTAGTTCACATGTTTTGATCAAAATATGCTTATGCCATCTCAAGGCAGGTGGTCCTACTCTATCTTTATATCTCACTAGAGCCAAATTCAGACTTCATTGGGCCCAGTGAGAAGTCTGAATTTGGCTCTAGTGAGAGATAAAGATAGCGTAGGACCACCCGCCTTGAGATCCCGTTGTAAATCGGGGGTGGCATAAGCATATTTTGATCAAAATGTGTGAACTAAGAAGTTTTTTTCATGTATTATAGATAGCATAAATGCTTCTTTAGGGATTTCCATGTATTGTATAGCCCATAATGTATTCTCAGGGCACTCTTAAAATTATGAGGGTTATGCGCTTGATCGCTTGCGGAAGCATGTTCCAGAGAACTGGTGCCGCACGTGTGAAGTCTTGGAGACGGGCATGGGAGGTTCTGATGACTGAGGCATGTAGTCTAAGATCATCAGCAGAGGGGAGAGATCGGGTAGGCTGGTAGACCGAGATAAGGGAAGAGATGTAGGAAGGAGCAGCACTGTGGAGAGCTTTATGGGTGAGAGTGATGAGTTCATGTTGTATCCTATACTAAATGGGCGACCAGTGCTGTGACTGACACAGGGTAGAGGCATCAGTATAGCGGCTGGAAAGAAAGACAAGCCTGGCTGCTGCATTCAGGACAGATTGGAGAGGGGAGAGTTTGCAGAGGGAGACCAATAAGCAGGGAGTTACAGTAATCAAGACGAGAAAGAATAAGAGCAGTAATGAGAGAATACTGTGAGAATCTGACATCCCCCACTCTTTACACAGAAGAGAGCACATGCACATACTGCTTTATGATGTATTTTGCACAGGGATTGTTACAGAAGAGCGACATTTGGTGTAACCAGCATGTGTCTATTGCAGCGTACTGTAAGAACTCAGTGGACGGCATGTGGTACTGCTTTGATGACAGCGACGTGCAGCCCCTGGCAGAGGATGAAGTGTGCAAACCAACAGCCTACATCCTCTTCTACCAGCGGAGAGCAGCTGTGCCATCCTGGTCAGCAAACAGTTCTGTGGCAGGCACGTGCTCCTATGTTTGCTGTTTTTTCTATCGTGTTATAAGGTATCATTTACTTCCCTCACTTTGATGGGTACAAACTTGTGCTTGAAGATCTCTGCTCTTGTGCTTTGCAGGTTCCACAAGCTCCTCATTATGTGATCACTGGATTTCTAGACTGCCCGGCAGCCGACAGCCCAGTATTGCCTCTGCTGCCTCTTCCCGGCGGACGTCTTTGGCGTCACTAGCCGAGTCTGTGGAACTGACGGGGGAGAGGAGCGAGGACGACGGTGAGATGACACACATATGTGCTATATGTCTTTTAAGGGTAAAAGTGCACATCCTCTGTAATCTAGGAAGATTTTTGATGGTTTGGTTCGTAGAAAATACATATATATATTTATCAGTAACTTATTTCCCAGCCTTAAAGGGGTTGTCTCAATACATTGATTTATCTTACCTCAGTCCTGTTTTCTTGCTGCAGTAGAAGCCAGGTCTGTAGCTATAGCAACCAGTGCTGGCAGCCTATCATGAGAGATTGAGCAGGTCTGTAGCTATAGCAACCAGTGCTGGCAGCCTATCATGAGAGATTGAGCAGGTCTGTAGCTATAGCAACCAGTGCTGGCAGCCTAACGTGATTCATTGATCAGGTCTGTAGCTATAGCAACCAGTGCTGGCAGCCTATCGGGAGAGATTAAGCAGGACTGTACCAATAGCAACCAGTGCTGGCAGCCTATCAGGAGAGATTGATCAGGTCTGTAGCTATAGCAACCAGTGCTGGCAGCCTATCATGAGAGATTGAGCAGGTCTGTAGCTATAGCAACCAGTGCTGGCAGCCTATCAGGAGAAATTGAACAGGTCTGTAGCTATAGCAACCAGTGCTGGCAGCCTATCGGGAGAGGATGAACAGGTCTGTAGCTATAGCGACCAGTGCTGGCAGCCTATCGGAGAGATGAAAGGTCTGTAGCTTAGCAACAGTGCTGGCACCCTACGGGGAGTTAACAGGTTTTTAGCTATAGCAACCAGTGCGGGCCCAGCTATCAGGGAGATTGAACAGGTCTGTAGCTATAGCAACCAGTGTGGCAGCCTATCAAGAGATATTGAACACGTCTTAGCTATGCAACCAGTGCGGCAGCCTTCGGGAGAGACTGAAAGGTCTGTACCCTATAGAAACCCCTGAGGAGCTGATGCAGCCCATACCGGAGGGGATATCTCAGAATAGGTAGGACATTGTTCATGGACATATATTGCAAAGTGACTTGTTTTTGAAAGATCTTTAACATAAAAAGCAGCAATCCCTGTAGTGAGACATCCCCTTTAACTGTGGGTACTTAGATTAAACCATGATGATAGTAGTCATCACATGGTCACAATATGGGCAACAGACACTTTTGTTGTAGTTTTACTTAAAGGGGTTGTCCATTGGAGAAAAATCAATCTTAAATGGAACAAGAGTGGGGAGGGGGAAAAAAAGAAGCGATACTTTCCTTCAGGACTGCTGCTCTGGAGCTCCCTGGATCTCCTCTACTTTACTTCCAAGTTTCTATTCCAACACAGAAAAGGCTTGTGCTCAATTTACTGAATGAGAGATGTCCCTGTGTGTTGGGACTTGAAAGTGAGGAGGTGCAGATCCCAGAAAACTCTGGAGAGCTATGTAAGTATCACCTTTTTCCCACCTTGCCTCCATTTAACACTTACGGGATTCTCTCACTACAAAGATTCAACATGTAGAGACAGGTAATTGAAGACTTTTTCCAAACACTTTAGTCTTTTGATTTTAACTTAGACATGTGATGAGAGATTTTATCTGCTCTGAGTCCACGGGTTTCTTCGTCAGGTCAAATCTTTTTCCTGATTGCGCAGGGGTACGCCCATGGACTAGCTCCGCTGGGAGAAGACTCTTTATCTCTAACAAGATTAGCTTTTCTTTACTGACAAGCAATTTTTTCCACTCCTCAAAGCAATTGTAGTTTTGTTTACTGAAGATTAATCTCCTAAATTTTGGTCTTTGAAATGTCTAGGTATTTATATGAGCTAAATATGTTAACACTGCTAAGACCTGCCCACCCCCTGATGAACTGTGAGTCTAAAGCTGCTTGAAATCGGAAAAACGCAGGGTTAAAAACCTTTTTTAATTATTTCGCTGGATACTTAATTTAGTTTAAAAGGGTTTTCTCACCATGCTGTTATAGCAGTTTTGTACTTACTCTGTCTATTCAGGCTGTGGGTGGTTCTACAACAGTGACGGGAATAATCAACTTCTAACGAGTTCAGGAGATTGTTTAAAAAAGATTACAGAAAAGCTAAATTTTTAGCCCCCCCCGCACATATACTCTTTTTTTTTTTTTTTTTTTTTTAAAGAGAAGCAATTTTTGTTAGATTTTAGTTTGCTTCCATTCAGCCCGTCAGTGAGGTGTTTGCTCTCAGGAGTAGGTTTGATATGAGGTTACCAAGAAAACCGTTGGGACTTCAGAGAAAATAAAAATGTCTTTCTATGACGAAAGTAAATCTGTTTTACAATATATTTTGAAAAATCTTCATTTTTCTGTTTCCCCTTTTTGTTTAAAGCTAATTTTTTTAGTGAGAAAACTCCCCTTTTCTAAAAAGTCATTATAGGGGTTTTAGTCCTCTCTGTGGGGAAATTGGGGTTGACCATAATATAGACTGAAGCTGTGGCCTCGGTAGCGGTTACCAAGCTTTCTGAGGCTTTTTAGTTTTTCAGTGTTGGGGGGAACTTAGGCATGTTCCACGGAAAAATTTTCTGCGGGTTTGGCGAGGGTTTTCGGCCCGGTTTCCGGGGGCCCAAAACCGCCTCAAAACTTGCGTCCCCCCGACGAGTTTATCGGCGCATCTTTTGGCGCGGTTGGGGCCCCGGTTTTGGGCGCGGTTTTAAAAAGGTTTTCCCCCTAAAATTTTAACCCTTAAAACCGAACGCCTAAAGTAGTTAATGACCAGAAAATTTTTTTGTTTTTTGGCTCCTTGCTTTTAAAAAGTTGTAAAATTTTTTATTTTTTCAAGACGCAGCGTTGAGGCCTCGTTTTATTAAGGGGCAGTTTTACTTTAAAGGAAAAGTTTTAAGTACACTTATAAATAATTTCATAATTTTTTTTTTTATTTTTTTCCAAAAATTGTTTTTTTTTTTTTTCTTTTTTTTTTTTTTACACCATTAACATTTCACACTTAAAACTTGTTAGATTAATTTACGGGTTATTAGGTCTTTGGTGGTACCAAATAGTGTGGGTTTTTTTTGTGCTGTAATTTAGGGTAAAAATTTTTTTTTATTAAATATTTTTTTTTTATTTTATTATTTTTTTTTTTTTTAATTTTTTTTTACATTTTTTTATGTTTTTTTGTACTTTTTTTTTATCCCTGAAGGAGAATGTTTAACTTTTTTTTTTAAAATTTTTTTTACACTTTGTAATGTATTAGCATATTTATAATTAAAAACATGTAATCGGTCAGTCTGACACAGGGAGGATTAGGACACACACAGTGCGTCCTAATCACGGCTTTATACACGACAATCTGGGGCCACGCTGGTCCCCAGAGCTGATGTGCACCGTTCCCTGGCTTGTCGGGGGGAGCGGGTGATCCGATCACCGAAAGCAGGGGATCCCTTTGATTTCGCTGCGGGAAAGCACCGCCCCCAATCAAGGGTTAAAGCATCGGGTTGCGGAGGTTTCCTCCGTCCCCGATGCCTGCAGGACTGCTTGGACGGGGGTGTGTTCAGCCCATCCTAGCGCAGCGCGGCACGGGCCCCGCAAACCCCGATGTCTGCAGCGATCAAAAGACGTCGCTGCAGACGAACGACCCGCACCGGCCGCCGTCAAAAGACGGTGCGCGGTCGTTAAGGGGTTAATAGGCAGGACAAAACTCGCGCCTCAACCGCGCGTCGAAAACCATGCCGTAACCGGCGCCGACACTGCGCCAAAGACTCGTGCAAGAATTAAAGGGGAGACTTCCACAAAACACGCGCGGAAAGGGCCCGGCCAAAAACCCGCGGTGGTGAACAACAAGCGGTTTTCCCCATGGAACCAATGTAATGAACTGGGGGCATTTGAGGCGAGGTTTGGACGAGGTTTTGGCCGCGGAAACCGCTCCGAAAATCTCGTCCAAATCCGCCGTGTGAACATGCCATAAGTGTGTCAGACTAGAAATCACTATCAGTGGCCATACAAGTGGTGTTGGCAATCACTTGTGTTTATGGCTTGTATTATGTTTTCATGGATTTTTAATGTACTTTTCCTCCCTCAGGTGGTTTCTCTTCCCGGCCATTTGTCCGCAGCGTCCAGCGTCAAAGCTCTGGTCGAGCCTCGGTCACCAGTCCTCTTGTCTCCAATGAGAATGGTTTTAGGCCATCTTGGTCACTAGCAGCAAAGCTTCACCTGCGTGCAGCCACTTCCTGCCGTCACCCCTCAGACTCGCCCGTACACGGCTCTTCCCTCAGCAAAATCGGTGAGGCCGACGACCACGTATCGACATCTTGTTTCGGAAGTCTTCGCAATCTGTCCGGCAGCTTCCACGATCACCTTGAAGGGGTGCGACGCGAGCATCGTGCAGCATCCCGGGCCCCGTTGGCAGTAGCCGAAAACAGTGCTCAGAGAGATTCAGCGGCTAAGAAAACTGCACCTGCGGAGCCAACCGTAAAGACTGCGGCTGAGCTGGTGAGCAGTAATCCATTGGATCCTATAGATAACAATAACCATATCGCCTTTGTTGATCAAAGTGATTCAGTAAGTTCTTCCCCGGTTCGGGAGTCACCGCAGAGCGAGGAACTGCAGACTAAGAAGCCGGTGACCATTAAAGCATCAGCAGTGCAGGAAAAGGCAACACGAACCCCAGAAAAGGAGGGCGGTAAGACCACATCATCGGCCCATAGCAGTGGTGGGAAACCTGTCTCCAAGACCAAGAAGAGTGAGGTGAAAACTCCTACACGTCGCTCGTCTGTACAGCAGAAGAAAGACGCTGGGAAACCGCAAGAGGCCTCCACCCCTGTGTCTCAGCAGAGGCAGAAATCCTCAAATTATGCACATGGCAACGTTTCCTCTCCAGCACCTAAGAAACCTGCTCCTTCTTCTAGAACCTCCTCTATATCGAGCTCCTCTAGTAAGCATCGACTACCTGAGAAGACTCTCAGCAGGGAGGGATCCAAAGTAAGCTTGGGCTCCGATAAAACCTGCGCTAACAAGACCAGTTGTAGCGCCCGTGCTGCAAATCCCAAGAGCAACGATACTCCAGCAGATAGTCGGACTGTACGCAGCTCCTCCATGGCTAGCCTCCGCACACCTCAGGCCGTAGCTCGGTCCAGTCTCAAGCGGGACAGCAAGTCGGAGGAAAAGGGACTGAGCTTCTTCAAATCTGCCCTAAGGCAGAAGGAGAATAGGCGGTCAGCAGACTTGGGGAAGACGAGCCTGTTATCTAAGAAACCAACAGGAACGAAGAGCGTCGGTCAGGAGAATCCAGAGATTGCGGCATCGTCCCCGGCTGCTGAGGTGGCCCCAAGTCCAAAAAAGCATTCTGCCTTACCTCAAAACAAAGCCAAGTCTTCCCCTGACGAAAGACAAGCTCAGTCATCTCCCGGTGGGAAAAAAACTGCTGACAAGTACCTTAAGAAATTCCCATCTTCATCAAAGCCATCGCCTAAAGCTCAGTGACCCAGGGTGCAGGGGCAGTTGTACCAAAAGGCCTGACCGCCGGTGATGCAGAAGAAGCTGTCCCTGCCCACGCTGCTGTTTGGGAATGTATGCACTTTTAGAAAAAAAAATTTTTGAAACTTTTGTGGGGTTGAGGGTCTTGTCCTTGTATTCTCCCAGCATTGCTTGCGCATGGAAGTTGACCTTGTTGCGTTCAACCTGCTGGTGGAGCGGGTCATGCCCTACCAGCTAATAAACTATGTATTCAGCCAGTCCTGCTGAACCTTACCCGCTTGTCCCACTTCTCAAGGGAAGAGGAGGAACGGTTTGGTTTCTCTTCTGCCAACAGAATGCTGCTTTTTCTCTCTCATCTTCCTTACCAAAGCCCGGCTGTGACTCTAGCACAGAGGAGAGTAGGATGAAGGTTGGGTGACTTCTCATGCTAAGAAGGAAGTTCTCCTTGGCAACTCGCGATTGAGGTTTTGCATTGCATACCCTTCCTGGGAATCATCGGATAACTTGCTTTCCATCGACGCTTCAGGCTCTCCTCCATGATGTCATTTTATCATCTCTAGAGCAGCTTATAGGACATTGGTAATCTGCTGTGGTGTTGACTTCTCATATCCTACTCATTCATGGTCATCTGAATAATTACTTGATATCCTAATAGCGTTGCCTGGTCAGCTGGTAAATGGCCGCTGCTGGTTCCCTTGGTAGATATTTTATACCCTTTCCTCATGGTAGCGGTCATGTTTCCAAATCCCACCATCCCCTTATACTAATGTACTGCTTGGTGCACCCTCATGTTATCGTCATACCTCCAGCCTATGCAGTACCATTGCACTGTATAGCTACTGCTTTTCAATATAAAGTATCGGTAAGCACAGGAAGGTAAAGCTGTAAATCCTCGCCGCCATTCCATGCACCACATAGACCTGATTTAAAGGGGTTGTCTCACTACATCAATTCGTCTTATGTCAGTCCTTGGTTTCATTCTTAAACTCAGGGGCCTGTTTACTGGCTTCTACTGGCCTGCAATGATGAGCTGCTGAGGACACCAGGTCTGTAGCTATAGAAAAACCAGGGGGCCCTTTGGGGCCTGCCAATTTTGGGAAAGGGGGACCTTCGGGGTTTCCCGGGTTAGCTATAGCGCCAGTGCGGGCCCGCCTCCCAGGTGGGATCAAAGGATCTGTAGTATTAGAAACCTGGGGAAAGTGATGCAGCCCATAAAAGGGAGGGGATATTTTGGAAATTGGGTTTTAGGACACTGTTAAGGGACATTATTGAAAAAGGGATTTGTTTTTGCAATTTCTTTAATATAAAAATCAACCTCTGTAGTGGGGAAAACCCCCTTAAAGGGCTGCTGTATAGATTTTAAATTAAATTCTGCGGTAAAGTATATAAATTTTGGGATTTTGGGTTTAAATTTTTTTGGGGGGGTTTATTAGCCTATGAACAATGCATTGACTCCAGACTTCTTCTCTCTCCTGCACCATGCCAGTGTTTTAACCACATGTGGGGCCCCAAAAAAAGGGAATTTTCTTTGATACCCGGGGCAGCTTTTGTAGCAGTATTGGAGATTCTAGGAAGAAAAAAGACAACACCATGCGTCCGAGAGGAAGATTTTATGACCTTTTCCCATTGAAACCAGCAATGACATTCCAAGAAGTTGGCGTTTTACCGCAGACCGCCACGGCTGCCGTTTCTTTGCCAATCACACGGTGCTCCCCTGTTTGGGTCGTAAAACATTTAGGGGTGCCGTTTTTCAGAGTAAAAAGTTTGGGAGAACACTAAAATGTCCTTTTTTGGGAGAAGTGAACAAAAAAGTGTTTTTGTTTTATACGTTATTTTATGGTTTTTTTTATTTTTATTGCTGCTCGGATGAAGCGACCTTCGATGAAATAGAAGCTTTAGGGGAGTTTTTTTAAAGCTTTTTTCCCTTTGTTCTTTGCACAGGCTGGCCTATGATTTTTCTCCCGGGGCGGGCCCCCCGGGGGTAACTTGAAGTTTCCTGGGCCCTGTGCAAAAGTGAAAGGGGCCCCCCAGCTCCCCGGGGGGCCTTGAAATGTTGGAGTTCCTTTTGTGGCAGAGGGTTTTTTTGGGCCCCCTCGGGGGTTTGAAAAACCCCCGGTACCCTTTGTCCCTTACAGCCATGGCGGCCCCCCTCCTTGTATTTCTGTCCCTTCCCTCGGGGCACTTTTTTTGCTTTGGCTTTGTTTGAATGGACGCACTTGAAACCTAGGGAAAATTCTAATGGAAAATTTATCGGGGCTTTTTAAACCATCTCAGCCAGCTTTCCCAACTTCTTCTTGTGTTTTAACAAAACCCTGTGTGCAAAAGGGGGAGCTTTTTGTTTCATTTTTGACTTTGATATTGGTTTTTCCCTTTTTGTTGTAGAGGTGACCTATGGTGATTTATCTTTTACATTTACCTGGAAAATTTTTTTTCCCTGGTTATAGCAAAAAAGTCGGGTTTTGCATTTTGTGGCACAGTGTACCCACTTCCCGCACAAAGGGGCCCTGGCCCCCGATTAGTTGGGTTTTTGGGTTTGTTTTTTTGTTTTAAAGTTTTTGGCCCCAAAAAAAAATCAGAATTTTGTCGGGACTTCATCATACCCAACAACCAGTATATGAAAATTAGATTCACGGCGCACTGTATTATAGGGCAAAAAATGTCTTTTTTTTTAATTTAAAAAAGGGAAAGAATATGATTTTTAGTATTTAGAATCAAAAAAAAAAAAGGGGATTTTTTTCATTAAAGCTTTGTAGCCCCGAGCTGTTTGTTTATGTTACAGCTTCAAATCCGGGGGGGGTTTTCCCTTACTGAAAGGGACTGGTGCCCTTATCATTCTGTGTTAGAGGGGAAGGGGGGGGATGTCGCTATGCAGCCCTCCTGTTTTTGCTTCTGGGGGCTGCAGGTTTGTGAAATCCTCTTTTCCCCACTGCTCACACAGAATGCAAAAGCTGTTATGCCCAAAGTCCACAAGCTTCCTTGAAACCCAGAACCCCAGCTTTGCTGTAAGCGGGTTAAACTTACAGCCTAAAATGATGAAACAAATGTGAAAATTTTGAAGGCTCCCCCCCACCCCTTGTTATCGGCAGGGGGGGTTTAGAGCAGACGGGAAAAGGCGGATTATATTTTTTGGGGGGGGGGGGGGGGTGGGGCAATTTTAAAGACTGTGTTTTAGGGGGGGAGAGATTGAATCTAACAGTAGATATCAGTAATTGCCCAGGACCCCTTCCCACATAGGGGCCAAATTCACTTGGATTTTATTATACAGGACAGTCATTAAAGGCAGTTGGGTTTTCACTTTCAATATAAAACGCTAAAGAGGGGGAGTAAAAACGGGAGGGGGCACCCAATCACGCCCCGGGGTGGGGCCCGAACGGGCTAAATTAAAATATCAGTAAACCACAGAAAAGGGGGCGTTTTTCCGCCCAAAGCTACTGCAGAATAGCTTTTAAGGCTCAATTTTTGTTATCCAAGTGATTTTGGGTAATGAAAAACCAATTCAAAAATTGCTTATTTTTACTGTCCCCATCATTAGAGAGATGACCCTTTGTAGGGGAAAAAAACCCCTTTAAAGGGCATTTCCACAGCCCCTTTTGTGCAAGTTTCAGTCTCCTTTGGGTTCCTTTTCATTTTGGGAGATGTAGGAGGGCACAGAAGTCTCTATTTTATCCATGTGAAAGGGGCATTGTGGCCCTTTTTCCCACTATTTTGGGGTTTCTCGTTGGGGAAATTCTAACTTGCACCATTTATGGCCTTTAAAAATTGTTTTTAAGGGGGTTGTCTTCCCAAGCTTTTTTAACAGATGGGCTTCAGATTCATTTTTCCTTCCCGGGTCGACTTTTGGGTTTTTTCTTTTAAAGTGTTCGAAATTTTCCGCTTATAGTTTTTAAAAATTGGCCTGACATGAGGGGCAGGAGAGGGAATTATAGTGCAGGAGGCTTCAGAACTCAAAGAAAAATTAATAAAAAAGTAATGAGTTTCCTTTTTTTTTTTGCGAAAAACACTTTTCTAAATTTTTGCCTGCCCTGTGCACTAAACCAGTGGTGATGTAAATTCCCTGCTCTGAATGAAAAAGGGAAGGAGAGAGCAGGGCGGTAACTAGAGAAACCTGGGGTGATTTTCGGAGAGGTAAAATCTTTTTCTGTTGACCAAAACCTTTATAAGGGAGACATTTATTTGGAAAAAAATTGGGATTTAAAATTTTCCCTGCATGTTAAAAGAAAAATCTTGTATTTAAAAAAACCCCTTAAATTTTGTTTTGGTAAAAATTTGTTTGAATCCAAATCATTTTGTATCACTCAATCAAAAAACTACAGTACAATACAGTGTGCAGTGGATATAGTTTTCTTATACTGTGGCTGTAGCCTTTTGCCCTACTGCATACTTAGAGTGCGGCACCCTTTTTTCCCAGAAATTGCCATACCTGGAAGCTAGTCATGGGCCACCCCGGGACTGGCAAGGGTGAAAATAATCATAAGGCCTTTTCCCACACGGCTTTTTTTTCACGGCGGATTTGTGACCCGGAAATTGCGTCCGCAAATCCGGGGGGTTAAATTAAGGGGCGGGGCCGGGAAAGCGCAGCGTGGGCGCCGCCCCCCGGCCCTTAGACTGTCATTACCCCTTAACGGGGGGTTACCCCGGCCTTAAATAATGGGGATGTAATTTCCCCCCCCCTCCCCCCCCCCCCCCCCCCCCGGGGGCGGTTTTCCCCGAGTGGGGAGGAGCGACGAAATCCACTTTTCTCTATGAGAGCAGTGGATTACCGAAAATTAAAAAACCCCCGAGGGTTTTTGGGGGCGCCTTTACTGCGGGCGAAAAATTCCGGCGGGAGTACGGGGGCCAATCCGGGGACAAAAAAAAAACCGGTTTGGAACAAAAGGGCCAAAGGAAAGTGGTTTTGAACCCTGAAATCCTATGGGGAATTTCCTGCCCCAAAATTCTAATAAAATATTACACCCCCATTTTGGAAACCCTTTTGGATTGGTTGTGGGGGCCCCTTTACGGGAAAAATTTTTGGATTGCTTCAGGGGCCCAAAAACCCAAAGCACAACAGTAGTACCTAATAATTCTCTTCTTTCTTTATAGGGGTTTTCTCACCATGCTTTTTTTTTTCAAAAGGGTCACAGGGCAGTTTTTCCCTTTTTTTTCCCCCCCCTTTTTGGTCTTGGTGGGGTTTTGTGGGTGGGTTTGTGCGGGGATTACCATTTTTTAGCTTCTCTGTAACGGGCCTGGGGCTTTACGGGAAAACGAATTTTAGGGGGGGGCGAATTCTCATGAAGTTTTTTCCACGGCTACACCCGGGTTTTCAAAACTATTTTTGGCCGGGGTGTGGGTGATTCTATAGCAGTGTTTTGGGCATTTTCAGTTTTTCCCCCTTCCCCTTTCTTTTTAGAAGAAAAAGTTTCCGGGTGCTCTGGGGATTGAAAAAAATTTGCTTTTTCTGTAAACAAAATTAAATCTTGAAAGAGATAATTAGTCTGCTGGGGGGGTGAGCTCTCTGACCCAGGTGCCCTTCACGTTGCTCGGGTTCAGATTGCAGAGAAAATAGTTGGGAAAACCTTGGGGAACCTGTTTTTCACTCAAAGAAAAAGAAAAAATCTTCTCCCCCTCCTGTTTAAAGTAAAATCAAAAAAAAATAAGGTGTTTGGGAAGAAATTTTAAAGGCAAATTTTTTGTATTGGGGGAAAAACCCCCTTTAAAAAATTTCAAAAAATTGTAGATTAGGTTTTACCCTTTTGGATGGAACAAAAAATTTTCCCCCATTCACAAGATAGAAGCAGGATTGGGAAAACCTTGTAGAACTGAAGTACATTTACCATTACTTGCAAAATTCCGGGAAACCATTTTCATCAAATGTAGTTTAAATGACTCCTAATCCAACACCAATTCCACGTAAAAATTTTGTTTTCCTTTATTCAGTGGATAAAATTAAAATTCTTATAGAGCGTTTTTTTCTCTGCAAAGTTAAAATCTTTGTGGCAAAAAAAAATTAGGTGTCACTTTGAAAATCCTTAAGGGAGGGGGCCATATTGGGGGGTTTAATCAGGTTAAATTTTAACGCGCAGAGTGGACATTGTCGGGGGTTTTATGGTTGCCTTATTGAGAGCGGATGAAGAGGGCAAAATGAGTTTGATAATAGGTTATATGATAGAGGAGGTGAGCTCTTTTGAATAAGGGTTATTGATAGAGGAGAGGAGGAGCTCTGTGATAAAAGGGGGTTAATAAGAAAGGTGAGCTCTGTGATATAAAAAGGGGTTATAGTAGAGGAGGGTGAGCCGGGAAATTTGGGGTTTTAAAAATGATAGGAGGGTGAGCTCTTTTGATATATAGTTATATATAGAAAGAGAAGCGAGCTCTGTGATAATGGGGTTATATGATAGGGGAAAGGGGAAGTGAGCTCTGTTATTAGGGTTATATGAAAAGAGCCAGAAGTGGACCCTGTGATAATGGGGGTTATTGATAGAGGGAGGAGCTGAGCTTTTGATATATAGGGTTTTTTAAGGGATAGAGGAAAAAAGCTGAGCTTTTGTGTTATATAATTTATATGGGGGGAAAAAGCGGCTCTATAAAAAGGGTTTTGATAGGGGGGAAGAGAAGGAGCCTGTGATATATAAGGTATATTAGAGGAGAGAAGCTAGTCTGTGATATTTTGGGTTTATATGATGAGGGAAAAGCTGACTCTGTGTTATAATAGGGTTTTAAAAGGGGAGAGAAGCTGAGCTCTGTGATATATGGGTTATATGATAGGGAGAGAAGCTAGCCTGTGAAAAAAAGGGTTTTATTGATAGAGGGGGAAATCCTCGTAAAATTATAAATAAGAGTAGCCCCTTTAAAAATATTATATTTTAAGAGGCCCTCCTCTGTCATAAAACCCATATATCACAGAGCTAGCTCCTCTCCCTCTATAATAACCCCTAATTCAAAAGCTCACTTTTTCTTTTAAAAATTCCCCCTCAGGGGGGCAAAAAACCATCTGACCGGTTTTCCCTGAAAACGAAAATTTTCCCCGGGGCGGAAATCTGTTATTTTTTGCCTTGGTTTTCAAAAGCATTTTTCCCCCCAACAGGAAATAGCCTTCTTTTTTCCCTTTTTCCCTGTGTGCTATCACAGCAGTGGATCGCAAAATTTTGCCTTTTTTTCTTTCTGCATACACTAAAGACCGGGGAGCTCCTTAAAAATCTAGGGGTCCCGGCGTCAGATGCAATATTTTCAATAAGGGAAACCTATAAAAAATAAATAAAATCCGGTGCGCTAAAGACCAGGTTCTAAAGGTTAAAGGGATCCACACTTAAGGGCCCCTTAAATGTTATGCGCCCCATTTGCATACCTTCCCTCATTTTCCCCGATCCCCCGGGTTTTGGGAGTGGGTGCCTGGGGTGTTATGTCAAACCCTTCGTTGGCTGGATCATTGCACTGCCCAGGGTTTCCAATCGACGTGTGGTGCCACCCCGGGCGCACTTTCCAAGACCTTATTGATCAAATAGCTGGCGGCAGAGACTTGTGGGTGCGAAGCCGAACGTAAAATTCAGGTTATATCGCTTATTGTGTCCCTGGGTCATATTATTGTCCAGCAGGTTTATGCCACGCGCTTCATTGGGAAGTTCACGTTGGATTAGTGTCTGTGAAACGTCCGCTAGTTTAATGATGTGTTTAAAGTGAATCTCCATCTTTTATCATCCTCTCGTTTTTAGAGGTCCACAGTTCTGTGCTGAATACTTTATAGCGGTCAGAGGGCTGTCATTCTGATACAGAGCTCCAGCTCCCTCTGTGGATGGTGAGAGGGTTCAATGACAAAATTCTGTCTGCCTGAAGCCGCCACTCGGGGTAGCTTCTTGTATTTAATGGTTTAACGCCATGAATAGACAATATGCATTACAGGGATTGTCGCACCACAGACCTTATGAGCTATCACTAGGATTTGGTATCAATGTCTGATAGGTGCGGATCCCACTTCTGAGACCAGCGCCCATCTACTAAACGAGCCCCGAAACCTCTCCATTCTGAACGGAGGTGAGGTCGGGGCTCTCCCATAGACATGAATGGGAGTTCTGAGTTTACCCAAGTGGCGAAGCTCAACTGTTATTGGACATTCACGTCTATGGGAGAGTCATGACCACCTCTCTGTTTAGAACACAGTTTTCAGGCTTGTTTAGGGGAGAAGTTCGTGTCCCACCACAGTGACCTGCAACTATGGGTATGTTCACCCGGCTTGTTGGGTCCATGTGAACATTACGTTCTTAGTAGGTGTTTGGGTCCGACCAGGACCTATTTCCTAAACGACCTTTTAAAAACTTCTCCTTTCCCTAAACGGGGGGCCCAAAGCCCGGGGTTCTCCCAAAAACATGAATGGGGAAGGTTCTGACTTTCCCAAAAGTGACGAAGCTCAGCTAAAAGGGGGGCTTTCCCAGGGTCTAGGGGGAAGAGCCACAACCACTTAAACTGTTTAAAAAAACGGGTTTTTCAGGGCTCGTTAGGAAATGGGTCCATTCCCATCTCGGGGCCCCGGGGCCCAACTATGGCTATGTTTCAAAAAAAGGGCTTTTGGGGGGGTTCCAAAATAAACAAAAACTTTTCCTTAAAATTCGTTTTTTTGGGGGTCCTTTTTAACAAAAAATGAGCTTTGTTTTTTTAAATACCTTGCTCGCAATGTAAAAACACGAAATGGGGGTTTTCAACCATTGACCCGCCGATAAACCCCTTCTCTTTGGCGTCTTTCAGTTTCCGTTCCAAAGAAGGGTTTCCATGGCCCAAATTCTTGGTCTAAAGACCAGCGGGACCCTATAAAAAAAAACCTGTAGGGTGCGCCCGGGTTTGCACCCAAAAAACCCCCCTTCATCCAAAACACACAGCTCCCGGGGTTGGAACTTTTTTGGGTTCCAAATTTTGGGAAATCCAAATCGATTTTGCAATTTTTGGTTTTGCGATTTTAAAAAACCAAAAAAACCATAAAAAAAGGGCTGGGGTGGAACAAAAAACCCTTTTACAGACATGGGAAATTATCAATGGGCCAAGAATTTTGGAAATAAATTTTTCTGTTAGGTGGGGATCCCACTTCTGGGGACCAGCCCCCAAACTAACTAAACGACCCCCAAAACCCCTTTTCCCCATTCGGAACGGGCCTGGGGGGGAAACCTCCTTTTTTAGACATGAAGGGTTCGTTCCGAGTTTACCCAAAGGGGGTAAAAGCCCCAGTTGTTAGGGGGACATTCATGCCCTTTTGGAGAGTCAAAACCCCCCCCTTTCTTTTCCCAGAACACAGGGGTTTCAGGGCTCGTTTGGGGGGGGGCAGATATTTCCCTGCCCACCTCGGGGGCCCCCTGCAACTATCAACATTGGGGGCACTTTTCCCTACGATCGATATAAAATGTCTGAAATAAACCCAAACCCCTTTTTAAAAGGTTTTCCCAAAGTTGCAACTGCGG
Organism: Phyllomedusa bahiana; assembly: GCA_025379985.1. Taxonomy (NCBI): domain Eukaryota; kingdom Metazoa; phylum Chordata; class Amphibia; order Anura; family Hylidae; genus Phyllomedusa; species Phyllomedusa bahiana. The sequence continues at coordinate 26,021 of JAODAL010005586.1, read as the reverse complement.
GGAAACCCAAAGTTTTTTGGGGTTTTTTTAAAAAAATTTAGGAAAAAAACCCATAGACCGGGAAACGTTTTTAAAAAATAAGAAAAAAATAAAAAGGTATTTCCCCCTGGGTTTTAAAGGGCATATCCAAGGGAACAAACCCTTTAAAGTTGGCTCGGGAAAGGAGAGCGGGTACGCTTGCGGGTGACTTTTTTCTTTCCCGGTTGGTGGGGGTTTGGGGTGGGCGGGGCGTTGGGGGAGGGGGGAAACCTGCACCCATTAACCGAGGGGGTTTATACCTAAAAGGGTCAATGGTGGGAAAACCCCCCTTTTTCCCTTTCTGTTTCCCTTCCAACCCCACTGGGAGCTTCGGGCCCAAACCATTGGCCTCCCAAAAGGGAACGGGGTTCCCGGGCTGTAAGGCCCACAGGGCCCAATAAAGGGATAAATGGGTCCTAAAAAACCCAAAGCAGGGGGACACCCGAACTCGGGTGAACTGGAGAAACCCAATTTTGGCAAAAAGGGGGAATACTTCTTTTAAAAAAAAAAAGGCCTTTTTTTCCGGGAAAATCCCCCTCGCTTTTCCGTTCCTTTTTGGGGTTTTTTGGCAGCTCGAAACAGAATTTTGGGGAAAAGAGTGGACGTTCCCTTAACCCCCTCATCCCTTTTAAAAATTTTTTTTAAAATTTTTTCCCTTTTTTTTTTTTCCGGAGAAGGGCTAAAACCTTTTAACCAAAAGCTAAACGGGAATGCTCCCCTGACTTTTCTTTGAGGATGGGGCAGTTAAAATTTTGGAGGATGAATTTGATCTTTGGAAACTCCGGGGGGTGAAGGCGGGTATGGGGCAAAATCATCTTGGGGGCCAAACCTTTTACCACGGCGTTGGCCAAACGAAATTTTGATGACCTTGGGCCCAACCCTGAAAGATTTTTAAAAATTTGGGGAAAATTTTTTTAAAGGGGTAGGGGGTCCCCTAAACTTCCCCCCCAGGGGGCAGATTGGAGGGGGGAAGGTTTGGGGCATTGGTTTTCCCTTTCACCCCCTGGGGCCCCCTTTGTACTTAAAAAAATAAGGGGGGCCCGGCAGGGGTTTCCCCCAAAAACCCTTAAACTCATTTCTCTTTTCAACCACTTTCATGTTCCCCCTTACCCCTTAATTTGTGTTTTGGGGAAAAGGGGGGCAGGGGGGAATTTTCCAGTGCTCTCTTGGTTTTTAAAATACCCAATCATAGGGTGGGGTAAAATTTTATAAAAGTTTTCTAGGGGTTTTTTCGGGTGGGGGTTTAAAAATTTATGTGAACTCAGAGAAAACCCCCAGATCCATGCGGGGAAAGGCACTGTAAAAACGGGAAATGGGCCAGTACAAATTTTCGATGCTTTCCCTTTTTTTTTTTTTTTGGCCCCCAACATAAGCATTTTATACTCCAAAGATTTTGGGCATCAAAAATACATTTTTTCAAAAAATGTTCTCCCCGACGGGTTTTTCCCCTTTGGGCCCAAAAAGGGGCAGGGACCTCCCTCAGTGTTGAAAATCAGGTGTAGTAAATCCGGGCATCCTCACCCCTGTTTTTTTAGGTAGGTCTCCCTGTGAAATTTTATAAAAACTTTGGGAGTTGGTTAAAGGGTTGTAACTTTAAAACTTTTCCAAATTCATCCACCTCGGGTCCTGTTTTCCCCTTTTTTTCCCCCCCCCCCCCCCCCTTTTTTTTTTTTTTTTTTTTTTATTTTTCAGGGGGGCCTTTTTAATTTGGGCCTGCAGTAAATAGTTTACTGAACAGCCTCGTAGCAATAGAAACCCCTTTGCGGCAGCCTACCCAGGAGAGTTTAAAAAGGGTTCTGTAGTAAGCGACCAATCCCGGTCCTTACAAAGGGGGATATCTGGGAAAAAGGGTTGGGGAAAACCTGGTTTAAAAGGGGGACACAACCATTGCACAGTGACTTGTTTTTGAAGATTTTTAACATAAAAGAAATCCCGAGTGAGAAAACCCCTTTAAGGCCCCCCTTTCTGAGGCCGCTTATATCGCCTGAGCGGCCTGAAACCAAAATACTGGATTACGCAGCTCCCCATTTAGTCTATAGGGTTCTGCCTAGCCCCCCACATCGTTGGGTTAAATTTTCATAACTGCCATAGACCAGAAAGGGGAGACCTGCGCGAGCCCGGCTTTTTCCGCATTTTCTTGAGGCTGGGTCAGGGTGGGCTGCAAGCTGGCCTCAGAAAGGACTTAACCAAATGGCAAACCCCTCAAAAAACCCCCTCTGGCTCTTGAAGGTGTTTTAACATCAGGTAAAATCTCACCCATTCATGTGTATAGGAGTTTCCAATATTCCCTATCACACTAGATCAGCTACATTGTGAACTCCTTTAGAAATAAACGGGGAAGGTGTACAAGTGCGGTCAGCTCCCCGTTCTCTGAGGCCGGCTCATAGCAAGCGACGTATCACTACTGTAGATGCTGCCTTTGAAACACTGGCTTTTTTCCCCCTGGGAAATAGCACCCCCCCTTGCCATGCGTGTCTGGTATTGCAGCTTAGCCCCTTTTCACTTTAATACTATAAACTCCCCTGGGACAGTGTGTATTTGTTGGGATTCACACAAACCTCTCCTCTGACCAAGGGCCCTTTTGGGGGTTTGGGTGTAATTCCAATGTTCACTCCCTTTTTTTTTTCTGGTTGCCAAATATTCTGATGGATTTCTACTTTCTATCGTGTTCTTGTATAATCCTTACATTCCTTTTGTGTGTATGTGTACAGGTAGTCCCCGATTTTTACCGTTCCGACTTGCATCTTCCCCTATTACAAAAGGAGACTTTTGGGGCTGCTGGCACTTTATTCCTTTTCCACAAAAAGACTGGGAACGAAATTCCCGTATCCCCAGATAAAAATGAGGTGAAATCTTCTTACAGGGGCCCGACCGAAAAAAAAAATTAAAAAAACCCCCCCCCTGCACTTCCAAAAAATTAAAAAAAAAAAATTTGTGAAAAATATCTTCGACTTGCATACAAAAAACAACTTTTGAACAAACTACATCCCCTACCCTTCCTAACCCCGGGGCTGCCTCCGTGTGTTATGGATTACCTGTTTCCCCAAAAAAAAAAACTGTCTTTTTTTTTTGCCCAAAGACGAACGAAGACTTTTTTTTGGGGGTGTTTTTTTTTTTTTTTGAATAATTCAATTTATTGTTGAACAAAAAATCAACATTATTAAAATTTCTGAGTGATTTCATTTAAAACATCCATAAGCACCAAACTTGAATTGCATCAAAAAAAAGCCTAGGGCTATTTTGGGGGGTGCATTTTGGGTAAAACAGGTTGTGTGTTTATATGTGTGTATACAAAATAAAATTATATATTTTATATATATATATAAAAAATTTTGGGGTGTGTGGGGTTTTATATAATATATTATAATATTATATTAATATTTTATTTTATATTTATTATATTTATATATATATTTTTTAATATATATTTATAGTTTTTGCTGCTAGGACAGAGTAACATTCCCTTTCACTGGCCATGTTGAATTGGGTGGCAGAAGTGACCTCGGTTTTGGCCCCTTCTTCAGGACAGGAGCATACAACCAGTGATCGCTGCTTCCTTCGATCAGCCATTGACCGCTTTGGGAGCACCATGACCTTGTGTTTGCATTCACCTGTAGGTTTTCTTGGGGCTTATGCAGGGGTCTGCACGTCAGCTCTCCAGTTTTGGGAAAAAATAAAAATCCATCTGCATTTATATAATCTATACCAGGGGGCATGATGGGATGTATTTTCCCAACAGCTGGGACCCGACGTTGCAGACCCCGCTCATAGTGTAACCTTGCGGGATAGTTCTTCATCGTAATAAATGTCTTGCACTTTTCAACCATGAGTGTTCCCAATGGTCTTACGCCCCTGCTTGAAGAATGGGACAAAGCAAAGATGGCACCATAGCACAACTACATAGTCCCCCTTTATGGTCTGTAGCCCGGGGTGGGGCATACGGCTGGAGGTGCATTTTTCACACCTTCTGCCCAACAGTGATGTATGTTATTCTATAGGTTTCTGCTTCGTTGGCGAGACGTTCCCAACTATCTTCCATCGACTTGTCTGGACCCTTCTGACTACACTGGATTTGTATTTGGCTGTGACTGGCTTGATCCTATATTATTTCCTTTTTTTACAGTGTCATTACCAATTTGCCTTCTCATTTATGCATTATATTCAAATGTGAGTATTTGTTGTGTTTTTTATGTTTGTTTTTTTTTGGGGGGGTTTTGTATCTGATTTGTATGGGTTTTGGGGGAGGTGATTTCCCCCTGGGGGGCTAGTTTCCCCAACTCTCCTACTCCCCCTTTTTCCCGGGAAAACCTGGTTCGGGGATGTCGGGCCTGGTGCATGACGGTGTAACGATGCCTTTTTATTTATTTTTATGTTTTATTATGCCAGGTGGATGCACTTTTAATATGCAGAATTTATATTTTTTACGTTCAAGAATGCTTCTTTGTGGGAGACACGTTTGATAACCTGTAGTTGAAAATAATATAATGCGGAAATTAAAGCATCAAAATGGACAAATAAGAACACGGACTCTGTGAGTTTTCTTTTCCTTTGGGCTCTAGAGGGCGGTAGTGAGTTGCGCTGTAATCCGGTGCACGGATTTCATATTAATTCATCTCTGGGTGAAAGCCTATTTATTTGTTTTAAAAAAAAAAAAAAGGATAAGTGACAGGGTTTGTTGCGATGCTAAAATTGAGGGGGGTATGAAATGTCCCGGTGTCTGAATCTTAATTTTGAATATATTATGTGACCATTTCTGGCTGTTTTAAGCTTTGACGTTGGAGTTTATTTTAATTCTTTTATATTTTCCATGGCGGAGGGCGGCAATGGGTGCAGAATTCAATATTTGAGCGGTAGGGATTCTAAATAATATTATGGCAAAAATAGATCTATTAAATCAAAGTACTGTGCGCTGGATAGTTTTTATCCAAACCCCCCAGAACTGCTCCCTTTAAAAATTTTTTAGGATAGGGCATACATATCAAATTGATGGGACACACACACTTGGCACCCCCACCAATCAGCTGGGTTAAGGCGCCAGAGAACCCTGAGCATATAGGATAGGGCATACATATCAAATTGATGGGGGACACACCCTTGGCACCTCTACCAATCAGCTGGGTTAAGGGGCCAGAGAACCCTGAGCAGGTAGCTCTTTACATTTTGGTTTTGAACATCACTTCTAGTCATTGGAGCTAGAGAGAGCTACAGTACCAGGCACTCCCAAATGTACCACACTGTGCCTAGTAAACGATGAAGGGGCCCTTTAGTTAGGCAATCAGTTAAACATCCACCAAACTGATATTCTTGGCCTAAAGATTGTCCATCTAGAAGGCCTGAAAAACACAGAGAACCGGTGACCTCTCCTGACATATCTGTTTTAGTAAATCCTTGTGTTCCTTTTGAAATAAGGGTATGTTCACACAGCATTTTTGGATCCAAAATCGTATCCAAAAAACGCAGCGTCATTCGGATCCAAAACGCATACAACACGCAGGTGTGTTTGGATGTGTTTTGGCTGCAACAGAATCGCACCCTATAGTTTTAAATAGGGCTCCTACTGCGTCTTTTGGATCAAGAATAGACATGTCAGTTCTTAGAACGGATCCAAGAGACGCAAGTAAATACTCATTGGTGATCACTTGTCTGAACACCAATGTGTGTTTTACATTACAAGCAATGTAAAAGTCACACTGCTGATTGTTAGATGCGTGTTTGGGTTCGTCTAGACCAGGGTTACCAAACTCCAGTCCTCACGCCCCACCAACAGGTCATGTTTTCTGGCTTTCCTTAGCATTGCACAAGTGATTTAATTATGCTGCACAGGTGACTTATTGTCAGTGCATTCTGTGGGAGATCCTGTAAACATGACCTGTTGGTGGGGCGTGAGCCCTGGTCTAGACGGACCCAAACACGTATCTAATAATGTACGTTCACATGGACTGAACACGCCGTGTGAATATACCCTAAGAATTCTGGAGTCTCTTCTCTTATAACTCTATGTTGTGCTGTTCCTCTGTTATCCCTCCTAGAAATGTAGTACTGAATCGGTCAACTGGGTGTATTCAGTTTTCAGAGGGGTGTGTCCCTGCACACAGACTGTTAGCACTGACTGTCCTCCTTCGCCCCAACTTTTAACACACAGCACAAAATTTGTAAGTGGAATAACAGGAAATACACAACGTACAGATCTAAGTAAAATAAAAAATGCTCCAAAATTGGTATTTAATAGGTATACACTTATTTACTAAAATAGAACACAAGTGTGCTAGAGCAGCACATAAAATAGAGGTAGAATTGGCGCTACAACTACATGGTATATTAGAGCTAGCAACGCGTTTCTGGCACTACGGCACTTCTTCAGGCAGGAATGGCCACGGGTTATCTTTTAAAGGTAACCTTTCACATAAAACATGCAATGTGATTTGCAGGCAGCATGATATAGAGCAGAAGGAGCTGAGCAGACATATATAGTTTAGTGGAGAAAAATTCAGAAGAACTTGTTCTTTTTAAATTTCTCATTATTCTGGGTCAAGGAGTCCAGTAGGCGGTCATATCCGTGATTAAAAGCCTGCCCTCTATAAGTGTATATGGAGATGGCTGTCAGTCACTGATAGGACCGCCTACTGGACTCCTTGACCCAGAATAAGCAGAAATTTAAATGAAGTGATTAGAAGTTCTGCTAAATCATTTCTCATTAAATGATCTATCAATCAGTTCAGCTCCTTGTGCTCTATAAAATGTGTGACCAATGGGACAGGTTCCCTTTAAATTAAATATCTTTTTAGGTCTAAAAATCCCCATTGATTAGTTTCTCTTTACAGCTCCTGATGCGGAGCTCCAAATCTTTCACACAGAGTTAAGTGATAATTTTTGGGCTGCCTGCAGCCACCGCTATGGGGAGCTTACTGCATGCTTTTCATACAGTGAACTTAAAAGGGTTGTCTCACTACATTGATTCATCTCACCGCAGTCCTGTTCTCTTTGTTTCATTTTCAATTAAGGGGTGTGTTTACTGGCTTCCTCTAGGCTGTAGTAGAAGCCAGGTCTGTGTCTATAGCAACCAGTGCTGGCAGCAAAAAATCAGGAGAGAGACCCAAAACAGGTCTGTAGCTATAGCAACCAGGTGGCAGCCTATCAGGAGAGATGAACAGGTCTGTAGCTATAGCAACCAGTGCTGACAGCCTATCAGGAGAGATCAAACAGGGTCTTTTGCTATAGCGCCCTGAGGAGCTGATGCAGCCCATAAAAGAGGGGATATCTAGGAATAGGTAGGACACTGATGATGGACATATGTTGCAAAGTGACTTGTTTTTGCAATCCTTGTAGTGAGACAACCCCTTAAATATAGTAGGGTCTTTTTAGTGGTTACTGCAGGCTAACAAAATTCTATCCTTCTAAAGTACACAACAACCTATAAATCTTTTAGGAAATATACCTCCGTTTGGAAATACAGGACTCTGATCTGAAAAAAAAATTGATTGCGGTGTCGTTGATTAGCTTTGTTCACTTGCAGGCTGCACACACCATTGACGTTCAGTAGAACGGGAAGAGAATGACTGATATAGGTAAAATAATATGGATGTAGCTGTGTCTCGTCTCCACAGCTTCATCTGCACCAATTCAAGAACCGGTCTCTCTAAGCTGTCGGCTGTCGGCGTGTACAATTGGTGTTCGTGACTGAGCTGTAACGCCTCTATATCTGTGAGGTTAGGTTCAGGCGTTTTTTTTAAATGTGTTTGGGTATGTTTAACATAGAAGACGAACCACAATACGTATTTAACAATGTTCAAGTGCGATTACATTAATTTCAATGTAAAATAAATGCCCGGGTTCAAAACAATACGTCTTTACTTTACTTTTTTTGGGGCAAATGGGGTTAAAGGGGGCTTTTCAAAAAAATTGCGTAATTCCCCCTGCCCCCCGTTTTCCAAAAAACATTGCAAAGGCAATAAAAAATTTTTTACAGAAAAGTTTCTGAATTTCCAAAAAAATTTGAAAATCCAAATACTCCCAATTGTGGTACGTTTTTGGATGTGTTTGGCGCAAAAAACGTTTTATTTTATTGCAAAAAAAGGTACCCAAGAGGGTCGTTTTACAAAACCTAAGAAAGGGCTAGTTCAACGGAAAAGTTTTTCCCGCTCCCCCAAATTATCCCGTGTTACGGGGGGGGCAGGGGGGGGGGGCGGGGCGTCGGGCCCCATAGACATTCATTTTCCAAAAAGTTTTCCCCGGCTAGTAATTGCCCATGTCACTTCTCCCCCCCGCCCCCGTATTGCACGAGCGGGGAAGAGGAGAGTAACCCAAATATTTCTCATTGAGAACGGGTGGTTTATCGTAATTTTTTTTTTGGGGGCCCCTATCCCCTCCCCCTTTATATAGCGCAGTAGACACGAAAAAACGGGGGGGAGTTATGCCCAAATTTTTAAGCCGTGTAAAACTAGCCTTTTGGGTATGTTTAAACCCCGGGGAAAATTTTCAGCGGCATTTCGCCGCGTATTTGGCTCTAATATGGCGAAAATGGCCCCCGAAATTGGGGTTTAACCCATATTTTATCCACCACAATATACAGCTAAAACTTAAAAAATTTATTAAAAAATTTTGCAAAAACCGAAAATAATTTGTTTTTGAAATTTAAAATACCCAAATTGTTTCCCAAACAAATTACTTTATCCTCTTTTTTAGTTGTGAGCCGCGAAATATATATATTTATATATATATAAAATTTTTTTTTATTTTATATAATATATTTTATATAATTTTTTTATATAATTTATATATTTATATATATTTTTTATAAAAGGATTGGGAAATTAAGGTGGACATTACTTGGGTGACCGGGTTGGCATATGATCATCCGACAGGAGCAAGCATGTTTATCCAGTTGCAAGGTATCCAAGCCTAAATATGTTTAAAAAAAACGGATCCCCTTCCCCAGTCCCTACAAAACCCCTTCCCAAAGGCCAGAGCCCGTCCCAAAAGGGGAGGGACCGCACCTATCGGTGGCTTTTTCCCCAATGGTTCACAAAAAAACCTAAGTGGGGAAAACAAAACAAACCCAACTGCGTAATAAAAGGGGAAAAAGGGAAACCTCTAACGCGTTTCCCCGTCAGTTCTGAGGGAAAGTACGGTTTTAAGGGGGAAATTTTTTTCCCCCAAAAGTTTCAATAAGGGGCAAAATGAAAAATAGACGTATTTTACTTTTAAAAAAGTCCCCAAAATTTCGGGATCTGTTAGACAAAAAGGACCCTGAGATACAAAAAGGGGGGTCAAAAAGGGCCCCCTTTAAAGGTTTCTCCTTTTATACCCCCCTACCCCCCCCCCCCCCCTAAACCGGGGAGTACGCAAGTATCAGCCCCAAGTCCTAAAAACCCCCAGTTTTAATAACACAAAGAAAATTTTTTTTTTAAAGGGGGTGTTCCCACTTTTGACTTTGATGGGCCCCTGCATTCGTTCAAAAAAACAGGGCCCCCGAAATTGTCAGTCAGAATGGACCCCAGCACCTAAATCTCCCATTCTATTTAGGGGGAGTACAGCAAAACACACCCCTCACCTGTACTCGGGACCCCCATAGAACAGAATGGAGAGTCATGTGTTGGCAGCTTTAAAGGCGGGGTTTAACATGTTTTAAAGGTCGAAAGGTTTCCCAAATCCCGCTGTAAAACCCACAGGTTTTCTGCATTAATTTAAAAAATTTTTGCAAAAATTACGACCCAACAGGAACATGTGAACTCAATCTAATTAATTAAAGGGGTGCTCCCACCATCTGATGACCTAGCGATAGGATATGGCATCAAAGTCGGACCTCTTGGGCCCACACCTATTTCAGCAGCAGGCCCCCAGAATGGAGAGTTGTCAGTTTTGCAAAACTTCCATTTGTTTGTGGAGGTTTCAAGTACAAGTAAGCGGTGTGTTTTGCTGTACTTCCATAGAACAGAATGGAGACATTGATGTTTTGGTTGTGCTTCATTTCAAAGTTAAAACAGTTCTTATCTCCTGCTTGTATACACAAGCTTTTCTGTGTTACTGACCAGCTCTCTGCTCTAACAGGCTCTAGAGCCCTGGCTGAGATGGTGATGTCACTGCTGTGTCTTATCAGCAGCACATGAGCTTATCTTTCTTAGTGTATGTTCACACGGCATAATTTTGTGCTTTTTTTGGAGTATATTTTGTGCCGAAATCCTATTCAACAATGTTCTATGCAGCTGTCATTGAATCCAATGTAAAATTGCCCCCAATCCAACAAAATTTTTACAACGAAATTTGCAACGCATATTTTGGGCCGATTTTACTTTTTCCATAGAAAAATGGAGGAGTAAAAATACACCTCTATTCAGATGTACTTTGAAGCTCTTATGGAAGCGTAAATTTACCTTTACAAATTATGCTGTGTGAACATAACCTTACTAACAAACTGTAACCCTTTAGAGCTCTGTAGCCTTGAGCCCTGCTGTTAAAAATCCTCCATCACCAATATCCCTCTAAAAAGCGGGGTTTTCTCAATCCAGTCCTCACGCCCCCACCAACGGGTCATGTTTTCCGATCTCCCACAGCATGCACTGACAAAAATTATTCACCTGTGCAAACTGAGGAAAGCCAGAAAATTTACCTGGTGGGGGTGAGGAGGGTTTGAGAAACACTGCTCTAAAAGGTATGTTCAACGGCTGTTTTTGGGCGTGTTTTCAAGCGGTATTGGAATTTTTGCTCCGAAAACGCATAAAAAACCTGCCTGAAAACCTTTTTAGAAAGGGTTTTTGGAAAAGGGTTTTTTGGGACGAGATTTTGGAGGGGTTTTTTCAACTTTTCACCCACAAATCAATAGCAAAATAAAAAAAATAAAAAAAGCACGCCGAAAAATGCGGCTAAAAAATGATTCAAAAATTGTCATGACACTTGTTTTTCAGCACCAAAAACGTTCCAAAAGAAGGGTAAAAACCTCATCTGTGTGAACTACAAACGCTGTTTTACATAGGAAGCAATGAAATTAACTGGGGCCGTTTTGGATGCTGTTTTGGGAGCGGAAATGCTCGGAAAAATGCTTTGAAAACAGCGTCAAAATCAGCTGTGTGAGCACCCAAGAGTTGTTAATCCGTTTGCGGCAGTCCCTGTGCCCATGTCGAAAAAAGCTGTGGTTTTGAAGAAGCGCTGACCCGTGCTTTTTTTAAAGTGAAAGTTTTTCCTTTTTGCTATTCCTCAGCTAGGAATAACAAACCTAAAATGTTAGTCAGTGCTGTAGAACCACCCCCAGCCGAAATAGGAAGTGGAAGTCTGAAGCTGGCTGTGAAGACAAGATTACCTATGGTGGAAAACCTCATGTCTATAGGTGGGAATGTGCAAAGACTCTCGGCGCATATAGTGCAGTTGACCTGGCTGTTGTCGGGTCAATTCAAATAAAAAAGGGTTAAAAAAAATAGCGGATCAAGGTTCTCCTGCTGAGACAATCCCGTATACAATGCTCCATATTGTATAAATAATTGCATGAGGAAAGTGCCACGCCTTATTTTTGGCTAATTTCCGTACCTTTAAGAACTTGACTTGCTTCATGGCGTTTATTTGATTTTCATTAAGGTCCTCAATCTGACACCGCAGGTTCCATTTTTAGAATGTGCTTTATAACCTAAAATTATTTTTGAAAGCTTTTATCACACTAATTCCAGAAATATGATAGACTGCAGTGCGCCTTTTTCTCTCCCCTTTTGTGCTGCTTCTAACCTAATCTAATGCTCAAGAGACGAATCAAACACAGGCTTTTTCTTTAGCGTTCGTACGGTTCCAGATAAGCAATATTACGCCCCACTGCTGCACTTCTATTTTTTATTTCTTCCTCAAACGCATTAACTGATGGATTTAAATGAAGTTTCATAATGAAGGAAAGTCGAGATTAAAGCTTTATGAGTTTTGTCAGTAATGCGCAGAATAATCTCGGAGTACTCAGAATTCTTGGGGAATTTCCCATCACAGACTGGATGTGGGATCGCATATTAAAATGTGAATCCATTCCAGGTTAGATCGTTCAGGAACTCTGCGTTTTACTATGAAATGTGGTAATTATAGGGGGACGGCTCAAATGGCAATCCCACAAAGGAGGGTCGTCCTATTATGGCAGTCGCCAAACATATGTTCTGTTCGGTCATATGGATGTCATCCAGGAAGGGCCATCTTTTCCATTGGGGCCCCTTGGGGCATTCCCCGGGGGGCCCCAATTATAGGGGCCCCAATGGTATATGTGGTCACAGGAAAACAAGAAACTCCCCTGGATCCCTTGCTTTGTTTGGGGTTTTTTTTTAACTGTTTAGTGTTTTTTGGTGTGCAAACATTTAAAAAAAAACATGATGGAGAAGGAGCCAAAAGGGGCTCCCTGCCCTGCCAAATAGTCTTGTAGGCTGCGGGCCCCCCCGGTGCCCAGAATAAGGGGGGTGTAATATGGGTGTGCTTGGGGGGCTCGAGGCATGGCCAAGTGTGATGTCATGTATTTGGGCAGGGCCCACTGCAGTGCTCTGCCTAGGGGCCCATAATTCTGTTAAGACGGCTCTGCATCCAGGTGACTATGTGCCAGGACTGAAGAATAAGCCCCAGTTCACATCTGCAGTGGAGGTTGCGTTTGCAAGCTCCAGCGCAGAGTCTGTGAAAAATGACATAAAAAATAGTGCAGTGCAATTTTTTTTCCATTAAAACAACGGACACCCTGATTTAATCAATGGGGTCCATCGGTCACTGTTGGGGTCTCATTTAATGGATTTGATGATGCCTCTTTGACACAGGTTACAAACTGAATCTCTGCAGATCTAAACCAGCCTTAAAGGGGTTGTTCCCATGTGTTTCAAAAACCAAAAATCCTTTTTTATTTTTCGTCATCCTGTTTCTTCTGCAGTTGTGGGTGGTTTTTAACATGATTTAGCATATCTACTCCATATTTACAGCACTTCTAACTGCACTGACATGAGAGCAGGAGCTCTGAAGCTCCCTTCTCTAAAGTTACATACAATGAAGGAAATAATTATTTGATCCCTTGCTGATTGTGTAAGCTTACCCACTAAAAGAAAAAAAACAGTCTTAATTTTAAGGGGGAGGTTTAATTTTTTAAAATTGAAATAAATTCCCCAAAAAAAATCCAAAAATCACATTGTTAATTTATAAATTTATTTTATTAGCCGTTCCACACCTTAACCATAGAAAAAATATGAAGGGAGTTAACCCTCCCCAAGTTGCCAAGCGACAGCCTAAACTCTAATGGGTTTAGAATATCCGCAAAGGGGTGGAGCAAATTCCCCTCCGGCAAAGGTGCGCATACCTCATCATAATAAAAAAAAAACGTTGACTGCTGTGCCCCTTGCCAAAAAAGATTTTTGCCTTAAGGTATTAAATCTGGGTTTGGGATCAAATATTTTCCCACAGCAAAAATGAAAATAAATTTATAAAAATTATAAATTGATTTTTAGATTTTTTTTGGATTTCTATCCCTCAATGTTAAAAATTTAACTACCCCTTAAAATTATGATGTTCATGTCCCTTTTAGTGAAAAAAAAATCGAAGGGATCAAATAATTATTTCCTTCATGTAGTTAGGGCCGGGCTGGGAATAAAAAACAGCCCTGGCAAAAGCCCCCCCCAGCCCACATACAATATCTTCTTACAAAATTTCCCTTGTTCTGCACCTTCTAAAAAAAACTAATTTTAAAATGCTTTCACACGGAGCGTTTTTATTTTTTGGGTTTTTTGGTCGGTTTGTGAAAAGAGGAGATTAATGCTGTACATTTCTGCCAAAAAAACGCATCAAAAATGAACCAAAACCCCTCTGGGGAAGCCCCCTACACAAAGCAAGAAAGAAAAGTGGGCAGAGAAACCCCCCATCAAGAGTCAGGTGTGAAAAAGCTTTTCAATCAGGGACAAAACCCACACTGACACTAATAACACCAAAAATAACCCACAACCAAAACACATACCAGTAGTCAGGTCACCATCACATGAATACAGCACTGATTAAAAAAAGAAGTAAAATTACCCCTGACAGAGGGGCTCCAGGAGATGTCCTTTGAGGGAGTTGTTCTCTTCTCCTTTGGCCCAAAAACCCCCATGATTTTCCCCGTGAGTTGTTCCCTTTTTCCCTTTTTTTTGTCCAGTACAGCATGCATGTCTTCTTTCCCCGTCATACTCGTCCCTTAGAATTTACCCAAAAAACATTTGACTCCTCTCTTTTTCCGCACTTTTTCCCTTCATTCCCCAAAAAGCGATGTTTTTAACCCAAAAATTAGAAATTTTAAAAAATGTCAGTAATGGATGTAAAAAAAAAGGGAGACCCCCATTTGGGGAGGTAAAAAGGGCCCTTCCTCCATTAATTTGGATAAGGGGTTTAAAAAAGATCGGGCTGGTTAAACCCTTCCCCCCGTAACTAGCCAGGTAGCTGGGGCTGCCCCCCGAAAAAGCCCGGTAGCTGGGCTGCCCCCAGTAAAAACGGGGTGCCCCCAAGAGGGAGCTGGGGGGAACTTTGGACCCCCCCGTAATAGCCAAGGGGGGAGTTGGGGTGGGGTGCCCCCCGTAACTAACAGGTGCTGGGGTGCCCCGTAAAGCGAGGGGGGGTTACCGGAATGGGGCTGCCCCCCAGTAACTAGCCCAAACGGGGGTTCCCCTAGGGGGCCCCCCTGCCATTTGAATAGCCAGGTTAGGGTCCCCTCCAGTTTTTTGCCCCCCGTAAAAAAGGTTCAGGGTGCCCCCCTCAAGCAAGTAGGGGCCCCCCGTAAATTTGCCCGGAAGGGCCCCCCTAATTTGCCCGGTGAGGGTCCCTTAGTAATTGCGAGGGCTTTTAGGGCCGGGGAGTAATTGCCTAAGGCCGGAGGGGCCGAATACAGGCCGGGGGCCCAGTATAAAAGCCAGCCAAAGGGGGGCAGGGGGAATAAAAGAATCCCGGGCCCAGTTATAGAAGGCCCAAAAAAAAGGCAAGGGACAGTATTAGGCGGGAGGGACAGTATTAAGCAGGACTTTGGGGGCGGGGCCCTTATATGGGCAGGCAGTGCGATATAGCCAGGCAGGGCCTTATTAGGTAGCGGAGGCCACCAGATATAGCCAGGCAGGGCAGTATATGGAGGCAGGCAGGGCGATTATTAGGAGGTGGGGGCATATATATGTAGGCAGGGCAGTTAAGGTAGGGAGGGGGCTGATATATAGGTAGGCAGGGGCAGTATAAAGGAGGAAAAGGTTTTGGGGCAGGCAATGGGAATATAGGTAGGGAGGCAGGGGGTATATAGCCCAGGCAAAAGGGGGAGTATGGGGGCCCGTATATAGGTATGAGGCAGGGCAGTATATAGCCCCAAAAAGGGGAGTTGGGCAGTTTAGGTAAAGGGGGCAGGGATTAGTATTAGGGATAAGGGGAGTTCCCGGGGGAAATATGGGCAGTATATAGGTATGCAGGCAAGTCAGTATTACCCAGGGGTAGGGCAGTTTTGGAAGGCGGGGGTATAAGGTAGGGGAGGCAGGGGGAGTATATAGGAGGAGGGCGTTGGGGCATTTAAATAAAGGGGGTATTTGGCAGGGCCCGTTGGGGGAGTTATAGGGAGGCGGCAGGGCAGTATTAGGTAGGCAGGGCAGTATGGGGGGGTTTTAGGAGGGAGGCAGGGCTATAAGGTGGCAGGGAGTATGGGAGTTATGGAGCAGGCAGGGCGTTTTTGGGGCAGTTTATTATAGGTAAAGGCAGGGCAGTATATGCCGGAGGGCAGTATGGGGCATATACGTAGGCAGGGAGTATGGGGCAATTTTAGGTTGCAGGCGGGCATATTACCAGGAGGGCGTAAAAGGGGGAGTATATAGCCAGGCAGGGGTAGTAGTTTAAAAAAAAAAAAAAAACCCAAAACTTACCCGAAGTCTTGCTTCCCCCTTCTGCCCCACCCCCCCGAGCCCCGCCCGGAGAGAGCCGGGACCCCGGGGAACAGGCGCGCAGCGTCATTACCCCGCGCCTGACCGCGGCCCCCTGGAGCGAACAGACAGGATCAGAAGATCCCAGCTGTCAGCCCGGCCGCTGCTTGCCACCCGCGGTGCAGGGGCGGCCGTGAGGGGTGAAAGGCTGGGGCGGTGCCCCCCGGCCACCGGTGGGAAGGGGCCGCGGGCCCCTGGCACAGGGTCCGGTCGCATATGCGACCGTTGCGGCCCCTTTTCGTGTGGCCGGCACTCGGGGCCTGCCGGGGGGGGAAACATCGGCCCCCTCGGCGGGCGCTCCAAGCCGGCCCTGCGGCCCGGACCCCAGCGCCCCGCCGAGCAAATGCCCGGTTTGCCCTATGGGCAGTCCGGGCCTGCTGTAGTTACATAGTTTGTAAGGCTGAAAGAAGACGAGACGACCATCCAGTTCAGCCTATTGTGCTATTGTGTTGATCTCGAGGAAGGCAAAAAAAAAACCCTGATGTAGAAGCCAATTGTCCTCATTTTAAGGTAGTCAGAATAAAACCCTGGATCAGCGTCCCTTATCCAGAATCTGAGTCACTATAACTTGTTATATTATTACATCTAGAAATGTATCCAGACCCTTCTCCAGAATCCCGGTCACTATAACTTGTTCTATTATTATATCTAGAAATTTTCCCAGACCCTTCTCCAGAATCCGGTCACTAAAAACTTGTTATATTATTACATCTAGAAATGTATCCGACCTTCTCCAAATCCCGGTCACTATAACTTGTTATATATTACATCTAGACATGTCTCCAGCCCCTTCTCCAGAACCCACTGGTCACTATAACTTGTTCTATTATTACATCTAGAAATGTATCCAGACCCTTCTCCAGAATCCCGGTCACTATAACTTGTTCTATTATTACATCTAAAAAATGTATCCAGACCCTTCACCAGAATCCTAGTCACTATAACTTGTTATATTATTACATCTAGACATGTATCCAGACCCTTCTCCAGTTTCCCGGTCACTATAACTTGTTATATTATTACATCTAGACATGTATCCAGACCCTTCTTCAGAATCCTGGTAAATATAACTTGTTCTATTATTACATCTAGAAATGTATCCAGACCCTTCTCCAGAATCCTGGTCACTATAACTTTTTAAATTTTTTACATCAGAAATGTATCCAGACCCTTCTCCAGAATCCTGGTCACTTTTAATTTGTTAATTATTACATCTAGAAATGTATCTAGACCCTTCTCCAGTATCCCGGTCACTATATGGGCTTGTTCACATGGAGTTTTCCCTCTGTATAAAACATAGGCTTTTTAGATGCGTCTCGGGGACCGACAGGACGGACAGAGACGCATTTTAAAAAGCCTATGTTCATGTTAAAAAGAATAGGGCCCAATACTGACCGCTGTGGTACCCCACTGGTAACAGGGATCCAGTCTGAGTATGTACCATTAATCACTACCCTTTGTTTTCTATCACTGCGCCAGTTACCGCAAACATTTTCCCCCAGTCCAAGCCTTCTCATTTTACTAACTAACCTTTTATGTGGACAGTATCAAATACTTTAGAAAAATCTAGATAAAATGACCCCCAAATTTGCCTCACAAGTAATTTGTCTCCTTTTTTTTGTTAGAGGTAACACACTTTTCCCCAAGCTGCCGGCAGCCCTGACCGTGATGACATCACTCCTTGATCTCAGATGCTGACCTGTGTTCACTCCGAGGAGATAAAATCTCTTATCTCCTCACCAAGCAAAAAAAAAAAACTATTTAGAAAGTCTTCAAGTACCTGTAAAAACTTGAATTGTCCGGCTCCCTTGTTGTGCTTGTGGATTCTGAAGCTGCTGGTTCCCCTTCACTGAGCCCTTAGGGCAAGTTCCCAGGGCTCAATTGGGGACGTACGGGTACGCCCCGCAATTACGCAGGTGGTTTGCAGATTTCGCACTGATCGGGGGGGGGGGTGGTAGCCCGCCGGCCTCATCGACATGTCACTTATCTCCCCGCGCTGCGTATTGTACCCCCGGGGGAGAGGAGGCATAATCCATAGTTCTCTATGAGAACTGTGGATTACCGTAATGATTGGGGCTCATTTCGCTTGTATTAGAGCGCAGTATGCCGTGAAATACGCGGTGAAATGCGCCCCAAAATGAGCCGTGTGAACATACCCTTACAACTACAACTCCCATGGTTCCCCTGCAGTCTCCCTGGCATTGTGTTGTCCCTGGTGCCAGCCAGTAGAGTTCCTTCTTGGCGCCCATTTTACAGCTACTGTACATGACTGCACATACTACACATGATGCTTGTATTCTCATTCTTTCTCTGCCTTTTTCTCTGAAAAGCAGCAAAAGGCCCCACTATGCCCACCGGGGGTTTGCCCTGATCCACTGTGAGCCAGTCCTGAACCTGCCTCTGCCCCCTTAAAGGGCCCCGTTCACACGGGTTATTCTGGACGGATTGGAGCCGTACTGCGCGCCAGATTTGCGCTCAGTACGGCTCCAATCCGTCCCCGGAAAATACGGTATCCACAGTTTCTCATAGAGAACTATGGACTCCGTCTCTTCGCCCCGCTCGGCGAATCCACCGCGGGGAGAGAAAGTGACATGCACATTATTTACGGCGCGTACGCACCGTAAATAATGCATTGTCTATGGGGCCGATGGGCTGCTCCCCCGCCGCGCCCCCGCCCCGCCCCTTATTCAAGCCGTATTGCGGGAGGGATCCGTCCCGCAATTACGGCTTGAATAAGCCGTGTGAACACAGCCTTACAGTGGATGAAACATAAATCCTGTGATGTCTCATTAAGGGAGTGCTGTAACCACGGGTGGAAATGTAGCATGGTCATAAGGGTGGTTTCACATGGGTGCATTTTGATGTGGGTTTTTTTTTTTTTTTGCTGAAATGCACAGCATGAATTACTGTGCATTTCTGAAAAAAAAAAAAAAAAGCACCAAAAATGCACCATTTTTTTATTCCAGGTGCTAGGAGGGGGCACCTGATTACAATTGAAATAGCACTTATCTGGTGAATATGCAGCAACGGCACGGTGATGTGACATGTTTGGAGAATAGCCAGATGAAGAATCTGCAGAAATAAAACAGACAGCATATTGGTAAATGTATGAAACTGATTAAAGGGGTATTCCCACTTTTGACTATGATGGCATCACCGCTCCGCTATACTCAGGACTCCCATTGGAGAGTCCCAACCACCTCTCCCTTCAAAACAGAGAGGTTTTTGGGCTCATTTTGGAGATAGGTGAGGGTCCCAGAGGTGGGACCCAGACCTGTCGGACAATTATGCCATCATTGTCTAAAGTGGGAATATCCCTTTAAAGTCTATTTTAGAGGCTCACTGACCCCTTTAAATGATGATAAAGTTCCGGCTCCCTAGTGGGAGTTTGCTGTATACATTAATGTCAATGATTGGACAGTATGCAGGAAGCTTCCTCTAGAGGTGACTGCAGACTCCCGATGTTATCAGGTAACTACGTCTACGCAGAGGATCTGGTGCTCTGTATCAGAAACATGGTGCTGCGTCTTATCCCCGTAACTTTAGATATCAGGACAGAAGTAGATGATGATAGAAGCTGTGGATTCACTTTACAGGGTTTGTCCTAACAGCTAGTTTGGAGGTGAGAGGATCTGCTGTCTGGTGCTAGGATGCTGGGAATCCTCCTGTCATCAGCAGATATCCTTCTGGAACGTGGGCAGCAGCTCTTCACTTCCACTGCAGCTATGCGGCACGGAGAATCTGGTTTGCTCCTCTCATAGAAGTAAAGGGCCTGTAGTGTAATGCACGAGTGTGCTGAGCCAGAGAGGCCGTATCACATCCACGTGTCCTGAGACGGTGGATGAACTGTTATGGGGATTTTCAATGTGGTTCGATGCAGACTATTACATTGTAGTTAAGACTGAGAAAAGACTTCGGTCCAGCCAGCAGTACAACCTCTGTTGATCCAGAGGAAGGCTGATCCCATATACAAGAGGAAGTTCATTCTGACTCCAAATCTGGCAATCAGAATAAATCCCTGGAGCAACGTCCTATCTCCAGACTGTAGTCCCCATAATCTGTCATATGATATTTTTAAGGGGGTGTTGTTCCCAATATATACTCTAATGGCAGATGAATAGGATATGCCACAAAAGTGTGGTAGGTGCGTGTCCCATCTCTGGGCCTCCACGGATTTCTCAGTCAGGCCCCTGAAATCCTAGGTAAAGAACAGAGAGCTGGTCACGCTTGCACATGACTCTCCATTATGTTGTTTCATACTTGGATGTTTTTCTTAAAGGGGTATTCTCCTTGCCATCAAAGCCCCTCATGAACCTGGTCAACGAATCCAGCATCACAACCTCATGTGACAGTGAGCTCTAATAGTAAAGAATCACAATCTGTAATGTTGAAACCTTCTTGACTCTAGATATAGAGGAAGCCCCTAGTCATGGTTCAGGTCAGGGCCATCTTTTCCATTGGGCACACAAGGCAGTTGCCCAGGGGTCCCACAAGTATAGGGGTCCCAGGTGGGTATGCTTGTCCCAGAAATACAAGAAACATACCTATAATCCCATGGTTGGCTTTGCTTATTTAATGGTTTGTGTGTTTTTAGGATGTGCAAACAAATAAAAATCATGGTGGAGAAGGGAGCCAAAGGCTTCCTGCCCTGCCATTCAGTCTTGTAGGCTGCAGGTTTCCGGTTGTCCAGACATAAGCGGTGTGATAATATGGGTGTGCTTGGGGGTGGCTACAGGCATGGCCTAGTGTGATGTCATGTATTTGGACAGGGCCCACTGCAGTGCTCTGCCCGGGGGCCCATAATACTGTTAAGATGGCTCTGGTTCAGGTCTAGGTGTAGAAAAAAAATTCATGCATGAGATCCCTGTACTGTCCATTCACACGTTTCTACATGATATGTAAATCGCCCTTAAGCCGTCTCTATTGGGGAATTGCTTCTCTGCGGGTTACTGCTTCTCATTGAAGAGATCCAGGTATGTATGAAGTCTGACAATGCACCATGGGGAAAAAATATGCAAATGAACTCTTTTCCAGGAAGAGAAAAAACAGTTTCTCTAGTGCCACCGATACGTAGCTGCAAGTCATTTTCTGACCCATAACCAAGGCTTGCAGCATGACTTAGAGGTACCTGCTTGAAATATGTGGCACTACAGAGAACGCTTTCTTCTTCAGGAGCTGAGCTAATTTGTAAACCGGGTGTTGCTATGTAAGCAATCCCTCAAATGTCTTGTTAAGGAGGACATGCACTCTCCCAACATGTCTGGTTCAATGAATACTTCTTTGCCCCATGAAATATTAATGCTTGAGCATTTTTGTTTTAACTCTGTGTTGCTCCTCTTTTCTTCTGCTTGGAAATGTATTAAAGGGGTTTTGCCACAATTCCATTTCATACCGCCTGTATCCAGCTCTTCAGCTCTGTGTGCTCAGAAGGGGGCGTGTGTGATTTGTTTGAATTGCATATCATGTGACCCAGCAGGATGACATCATTAGGCCTATTCTCTCTCTAATGAAAGAAAGGTCTGTTTATGTATAGAATTGCAAGTAGCTACATTGTAGCTCAGAGGTAACATTTTTGCTTTATAGCACAAGGGTCCCTGGTTCATATCCCTGAAGGAACTTAACCTGTGGATTTTATTTCTCCTTATCAATGCACAGATCTGATTGAGGTTTCTTTTTTTTTATTTGCACTGTTTGACTTATTACTAACTAGTCCAAAGGACAGGAGTAGAAAGACAGCACCCGGGGTTTCAACACTCAGTAGCTGCCTGAGAACAGAGGTGATGTCTGAACATGTGCGACCAGGACTAAGGAGCTCACAGCCCTGGTCGTATCCCCTGGAGATGAGCTGTAAACAATGGATCACTAAAGGAACAGCTAAAACAAAAACGGTGCAGAATTTTTAATAATGATGAATGAGGAAAATGTTTATTTCATTTTCAAACTTCCCACATCAATTTTACTTCGTGGCAAAACCCCTTTAATGAATTGGGGGCTTCTGTTCACCTTGTTACTGAGAGAGGTTATAAACCAGCTTCCAAATCACCACTGTCCTTTGTCAAACAAATTTTCCCCAAGAGCCACCATAGCAGTATGAATGTCCTCAAAGGGCGGTTGGAGGGAGGACTAGGATGCATGGGTAGAGCTTTCAGAGTTTTGCCACCGCCTGTGAATTGCTGAATGGAGCAGTGCAAAGTTGTGCACTGGAGCTCCTAATCCAAGGTGGTGCCTGCTCCCTGTGCTAGCACCTCCACCTCTGCCAAGCGCTGGTGGTGTCCTCTAAAGAAAGTGGAGAGCTGGTCCTTCTGGTTAAGATTTGGTCCATCTCTGCTTGCTGTATCTAAGCTCTCGCTGCTATACAAAATAATGTGGTGGACCTTGAGGGGTGTCAAACTAATTGTCACCGACGGCCACATCATCATTATGGTTGCCCTAAATGGGCTGTTGGGGGGTGGCTAGAATGCTTAGCTAGGGCTGTCAGTGCTGTGCCTCCACCTGTGAGTGGCTGAATAGAATGGTATGGAGCTCTGAATCCAAGATGGCGCTCTTGTCCCCTGTGCGGGTACTACCGCCTCTGCAGGGCACTGGTTGTGTCCTCCAGGGAAAGTGGAAAGCCAATCCTTGTGTGTCTAGATCTTGTCCTTTCCTTCTATCTGTGTCCAAGATCTCATGGGCTAGAAAACAATATTTGGTTTTGCACATCCAAAAACCTTTTTTGAAAAAAATGAGCATAGGTGCAGACTGGTGTGGCAGCAATATACATACACATTCCAATATCAGCAGCACACTATCAACTAAAAAAACATCAAAGGCACATAGGAATTTTTGAAAAAGCATTTCTGCTATTTAGGTTACATGAATTTTTTTTTGAGGTTCTTAGTTCACATTTTTGATCAATGCAGTGTACCTAGTAGCTGGTGCCTTCACTCCCTGGAGTATGGAGATCTGAACAGACCCTAAAGAGAGAAAACATTGCAGGAACCCACCTGCATTTGAGGTCCCCTTGCTGATTGGGAGGTGGGCTTAAGCAGTTTTGATTAAAAATTTGAACTAAGAACCTCAAAAAAAAAATTCCTGTACCCTAAATAACAGAAATGCTTTTTCAAAAATTCCTATGTGCATTTTGATGGTTTTTTAGTTGATAGTGTGCTACTGATATTGGAATGTGTATGTATATTACTGCCACACCAGTGTGCACCTATGCTCATTTTTTTCAAAAAAGTTTTTGGATGTGCAAAACCAAATATCATTTTCTAGCTTGTGTATGGGGGAATGGCTGCCTCCTGGTTGGTTTTTCGCACTCCACCCACCTTCACAGGTTTTTATATCAATGCAGTGTACCTAGTAGCTGGTGCCTTCACTCCCTGAAGTACGGAGGTCTGAACAGGCCCCAAGAGAGGAAACATTAGTGTAGGAACCCACCTGCATTGAGGTCCCCTTGCTGCCTGGGAGGTGGGCTTAAGCAGTTTTGATTGAAAATGTGAACTAAGAACCTCAAAAAAATGTTCATGTATCCTTAATAGCAGAAATGCTTTTTCAAAAATTCCTATGTCCTTTTGACAGTTTCTTTAGTTGATAGTGTGCTGCTGATATTGGAATGTGCAAGATCTCATGGGCCACATAAAATTAGATGGAGGGCCAGATTTGGGGGTTTGACACATGGTCTAGAGAGACACCCTACAGCCAAGGGGCATGTAATACTCACATGTCAATATGTTCATAAATTGCCAGGAGGAATAGCAGCTATGAAGAGTTCTATGGAAATGTTTTCCAGAATGGTTTCATGAGGAACACAAGTATTTACGAACATAATTAATTGTTCTTGCTTTGGTTTATGAAACTCTTGTAAAGATGCAACCGTGCACAAGAAGAAGATAAACTGTATTTTCCCCCTAATAAAGAACGGCTGAGTAAGTGTCACTATAGTAAATAGGGTTCGTAAGCTTATTCGTTCTGTTCCAGCAGCAATACATAGCCGCAGCCCCGTCGGCCTTTGGGGAATAGTCTGGAAAGGGAGGATTTCTTGGGGTCTATAAAGTGTGTGTCCTGTCATCTTGAGCATCCTTATCCTTGTAAACACAACGCGTTAGAAGAAATTAGAAAACAACAAATCTCTTAGCCGCTCTGAGCCTCCCCCTGCAAGCTGCAGCCGATCAGACGGATAATCTCTTGAGAAAGGAATTACTGTCCCATGAACACCAATCTGATTAACAACTGCAAGCATGAATTACTTGTGACAAAGCTGGAACGGCTCTGCACTCCGGCAATACCCCGGCTCACAGGGCTGGTAATAATGCATTGTGGCAAACAGCCTCTAATGTAGTGCTGATAGAGTGGACCTATGCCAGTTACCGGGAAGGAATGAATCATCTGCTCAGACTGCAGCTCCGGCCTATGATGAGAACAGGAACCAGTTCACACAACGTTAACGCGGCCAGGCCTAGAGTGGAGGCAACGCTCGGTTAATCGTCAAACTACGTGGAATGCATAAATGTGAATGGTCTCATAAAAAGAAGCAATAAAAGCAATGGGATGTTTGAACTTTGGATGGGGGGGTCATAGAGCCGAAAATGGAAACTGCTCCAACACATCAAACCCATGACTGTCTCGGAACGGTTTCATTAAAAACCAACTCTGCTTGCAAAAGTACTTTTTGGTAATCTAATAGCAGTCAAGTACCTAACCCATTGCTACTAGGGGTGACATGTATGAATTCTGGTGCTGACAGGCCAGTTCTAAGTCGCTTTAAGGTAGTAATGAATGCGGCAGAATGTATGAACCTATTCTTCTGCAGGTCATACATACAGGGCAGTGTAGAGGCAATATCACAAGTCTGGCCCAGGCACCACCTTTACCTGGTCTGTTCTTCTGCAGGTCATACATACAGGGCAGTGTAGAGCCAATACCACAAGTCTGGCTCAGGCACCACCTTTACCCTGGTCTGTTCTTCTGCAGGTCATACATACAGGGCAGTGTAGAGCCAATACCACAAGTCTGGCTCAGGCACCATCTTTACCTGGTCTGGCTGTTCTTTTGCTGGTCATACAGGGCAGTGTAGAGCCAATACCACAAGTCTGGCTCAGGCACCACCTTTACCCTGGTCTGGCTGTTCTTCTGCAGGTCATACATACAGGGCAGTGTAGAGCCAATACCACAAGTCTGGCTCAGGCACCACCTTTACCCTGGTCTGTTCTTCTGCAGGTCATAAATACAGGGCAGTGTAGAGCCAATACCAGAAGTCTGGCTCAGGCACCACCTTTACCCTGGTCTGGCTATTCTTCTGCAGGTCATACATACAGGGCAGTGTAGAGTCAATACCACAAGTCTGGCTCAGGCACCACCTTTACCCTGGTCTGGCTGTTCTTCTGCAGGTCATACATACAGGGCAGTGTAGAGCCAATACCACAAGTCTGGCTCAGGCACCCCCTTTACCCTGGTCTGGCTGTTCTTCTGCAGGTCATACATACAGGGCAGTGTAGAGTCAATACCACAAGTCTGGTTTGGCACCACCTTTACCCTGGTCTGGCTGTTCTTCTGCAGGTCATACATACAGGGCAGTGTAGAGCCAATACCACAAGTCTGGCTCAGGCACCACCTTTACCCTGGTCTGTTCTTCTGCAGGTCATACATACAGGGCAGTGTAGAGCCAATACCAGAAGTCTGGCTCAGGCACCACCTTTACCCTGGTCTGGCTGTTCTTCTGCAGGTCATACATACAGGGCAGTGTAGAGCCAATACCACAAGTCTGGCTCAGGCACCACCTTTACCCTGGTCTGGCTGTTCTTCTGCAGGTCATATATACAGGGCAGTGTAGTGCCAATACCACAAGTCTGGCTCAGGCACCACCTTTACCCTGGTCTGTTCTTCGCAGGTCATACATACAGGGCAGTGGGAGAGCCAATACCACAAGTCTGGCTCAGGCCCCCCTTTACCCTGGTCTGTTCTTCTGCAGGTCATAAATACAGGGGAGTGTAGAGCCAATACCACAAGTCTGCTCAGCACCCCCTTTCCCCCGGGCTGGCTGTTTTTCTGCAGTCAACATAAGGGGATGTAGAGCGAATGCCCCAAAAGGGGTCAGGCACCACTTTCCTTTTGGGTTTTCCC